>CM073571.1:88561495-88786054 GCA_037074715.1 Magnolia kwangsiensis
TCAAGGATTTAGGTTTCTCAGATGAATACGAGGAGCCTTTTTCAGGCACAAGTGGTATTTCTACCAAATCCCCCTTCTCTTTATTGAGGGGGAGACCTGTTTCCCCAGCCTCAACTACCACCGCCCTGTATAACCTTTTAATAGTTCCAGCTTCAGAAGAACTGGACAAACCTGCTGGCTTTGATAACCGCTTCATAGCAGCCATCTCCGACGCCTGAGAAATGCATAACCCTCTTAGTGCCTGCTTCAAGGTCACAGATTCGGAAATCCCTATACCTGAAGCTTGCGATAAACCAACTCTAATAGGCCTTTTTTGGGCACTTTTTCGCAATGAGCTCACTCCTAATTGTTGTGAAGGGCCCACGAAGCCCATGCCTCTAGGGGGAGTTCTGAGATCAAAAGTCCTGATGAGCTGATTAAGGTCATCTTCTAGTGAATAACGTTCTGACATTGGCGAGGAATGTTTGCTGGCCCTATCATCCACTCTCAGTTTAAAATTTAAAGGCTTCGATCCTTTAGGATGACGAATCGAATCAAATCCTTCATTTGATTCAACAATTTCAGAAGCACCGGAATACGAACCCATCACTTGGGGCGGCTGCACCTGCTGACAAATTCAATCTAGTGAAATAAAGCAGCAAAGGTGGAATAAGGTCGCAAGGCCAAACTAACCCATCTACAAGTCATTCTGAGATAGCGAACCGCACAAACTGAAACATACTGCACACATGTGATTTCAGGTTATCTTCAAGCATGTAAATCCAAGATTCAAAGCGTCTGATTCCATGCTAACTTTAAATTGCACAATCCAAATCCTGCAAGATAATGAAGACATAGATGAATACAGGAGGAAGTGATTACTTCAAAAAGACATACGCATCATCAAAGTGCTGCAAGCTGAAGGTTTTACAAGCTGTCTGTCTTCAAAGAAATAATCATCATTAAAAAATAAAAACAGATACATTGCTACAAGTTGAAAAATAAAGGCTTACTTTTGGATGCACAAGTGGGATGCATAGCAAACATCCAGTCTAATCAAGAGGAAACAACATATACTAATCACCTTTCCTACCACATCGACAAAGTAGGCCTCAAATAGTTGGCAGTTACATTTATTTCAAATTCACTTCTTAGGGTTTAGTGAAACTACTCGTAAAACTCAATCATTTTTGACACTTCTATGTAGGACTTAATTATTGTTACATGATTGGATGGCTTGGTAATTTTGACATTATTTGGAATGGTTTCCTATGTTGTTAGCGGTACTTAACTATGGTAGTAAGGGGTTAGATATAAAGATACAGTGCATTGAGTTGAATTTGGGAAAATGGACAATCCAAGCAATCAATTTTGATGGTCCATTCGATCAAGTCCACTCTCCGTGAGCTAAGCTTAAAAAATCACACTGATTGAATGATCCCATCCATTCAAATTTTGGCTGCTCACAGAACCAGTGTATTCCTAGCTTCAAACAGGGTGGCTAAGATCATAAGATTGAAGTGATGCTTTGAAAACCTCCGAACCATAGACAATCCAAGGTGAAATGTACTAAATGGATAGTTAAGATCAATGGCAAGACTTCTGTTGCAAACAATGCAGACCATCCATTTTTCTCGATATTGATCGTAAGGGTAGGAATCTCCGATCAGTGTTTTATTTAAATGGCCACCCATGAAGACAGGGTTGTACTGATTGAGGATCTGCTTGTCAAATGCAACTCAAATACGCTACAGTTTACTGTGCCTTGAGTTCACAGGAGCATTTCTCATCCACCACTACATGATTTTGCACACTTTGGATCATAAGAGTTATCATTTTTCATTGCCAGTGTTCTTGATACTCTGGCAGAATGCGATGGATGATAAGCAGGTACTTACACTAAGAAATTGCAGATGTGGTATACAGGTAATTCAAATTCAAATATCCAAATTATGGGTCCCAGTTTAAATGTATCATGAAACAAAAATTATGCTTATTTGGTTATCTGACTATCAGATAGGTGGACATTTTTTGGACACTAAAAAATGGAAATTATCCAACGGCCCTATTTCAACAAATGAGTAGCTTCTAATGAGAGGTAAGAATTGCTCAACCAATCTGATTTTGGGACTGCAACATAGCGACAGTGGGTACCAGAGTTTAGTTGGTTTCGTTTGAGTCAATGTATGTCATGTGTAAAAATTTCTGAGTGCCTGTGTCTCAAGCATCCTATGCTGACAGAGTAAAAGATAACTCTCCTTTCTCATTAAGCTTGCAAAGAAGGAAATAAATAATAGACGATGATGATAATAATAACTAGGAAGTGATGTGTACACCCTATGATATTGATACATACGCCCATTTTGTTTCTCTACCATAGGGAAACGAATATAACGCTTCTAGTACCACATATCTACCCCTGTTCAAAAAACAGGGTTTATTTGTCAAAAGCGCAGGGTGCACATATCATGTACGAGAAACTATTTTAAACCCGAAAAACCAGGGCTTTACGGCCGATTGAGATCACGATCTGATCCAAGCGAGCTCCCAAAATTCATCTAAATTGAAAAAATAAAAAAAAAATCAAAAGATTATTTCTCATTCATTCTTGATTTCAAGAAGAAGTTAATTGCAGACTACAAACTGCTAAAAGAATGCATTCGTTTCCGAAATGAGATAATTACAGATTACAAAACCCTAGAAACCAATTCAAATTCTTAAAAAATGGAAAAAATAAATAAATGAAAATTAACGGATTTTTCTCAGACAGGATCAGTACAGATTTCTCTTGCTTTCATTACAATATAAACAGAATAAAAGAAGAAAACAGAAAGCGAATGAGTTATGAAAAAATGAAAATCAAGAGAAAAATCCGTACCATAAAAAACAGAATCCAAGAGATTTCGGTTGTGCCTGAAACGTGTACGCGATCGCCGAGACGAGAATCCGATCCGAGAAATCGACGAGAGAGAAGAAAGAGAGTGCAGCAGATGACGATGAGTCGGTGTGGGTTTTTTCTTTTCTTTTTCTTTTCTTTTTCTTTTCTGTTTCTTTTTTTGTTTTTTCTGGAAAATGAGAAAAAAAAAAATGAAATGAAATGGCGGAAAAAAGGTAAAGCACACCTTCCCAGGTTTTTTTGTTCTTATTTATTTAAGCTGGGAGTGGAGGAATAGCGCGCCGCTCAACTGGATTGATAAAATGGCTGTGTTTTTCAAAATAATTACGGTTGTGCCGGGTTTTTATCTTTCCGCTTTTTCTTGACCTGTATAGGATCTTCGACGATTCCGACACTCGATTAGTGTGTGTCCCACACGGAAACGGATTGGCTACTCCCCTCCACCAGCCCCGTGGCTGATGGTCGGTGCTCCATGGGCCCACCATGATGTATATGTTTCATCCATTTTTATAGATCATTTTTGGATTTTATCTCAAAAATGAGAGGGATATAAATCTCAGGTTGACCACACCACAGGAAAAAAAATAGTGATAGGATATCCACCATTAAAATCCTCATAAAGCTCATTGTATTGTTTATTTGACATCCAATCCGTTGATTAGGTCATACAGACTCAGATGAAGGGAAAAAAACAAAGACCAGCTTGATCCAAAAATTTTATGGCCTCAAAATTATTTTAATGGACGACATTCATTCAACACTGCTTCCTATAATGTGTTCCCCTTGAGATTGGGATATATCTCATTTTTGGTATCATAGCATAAAATGATCTAGAAAATTAGATGAACGGAATGGATGAAACACATACATTATGGTGGGGCACACAGAATACCTACTACTAACCATTAAACGGTGGTAGGGGAGTAGCCAATCCGATTCAATAATGACACCTCTACTATCGAGCCGCAATGGTCTGTACTAGTCAAAGCTTCATAGCCCATCATGACATATCCACACGGTCCATCCATATTTTTTCATATCATTTTAGGATTGAACGATAACCTTAAGTGGACCACATGAAAAGAAACACTGGGATTGAACGCCCATCGTTAAAATCTGGTTTTTATGGTATTTTAAAGAAGCTGTAGATCAAGCTGATTTTTCTGTTCTCCCTTTGTTAAGGTTTTTGTGACTTTATCAGAAGTCGGATAGCAAACGTGGTAGGTATTAGGAAGGCTTAAACCGTGGCCATTAAATTCCTTTAAGCTTCTCATCCGTAACATTTTTATTAAGGTCGTTGGATGAATGAAATACCGTGTAAAGACATGCATCATGGTAGGGCTCGCATAGCTGAGAGTCGAAGTTATTGGAAGGGTTATTGGACACCCGTCATTAAAAACTTTTTAGAAGCTACACTTGTTAGAATGACTTTAACCATGGGAGTGGTATATGGAATGTAATGGAAATCTTTAATATATTTATATGATTAATTATATTGGCTTTAATATCTTAAGTTAGTATGCATATAAGATATTTGATAAAATGATTGTAATAAGTCCATTGAAATTTATACTCATGGCTAAAAATGAGGAAATTACAAGCCTTGGGCGGGCCACAAATGTAAAGAGCAAAAACAAGTGATTCATTGATGTTTTTTCAGCGCAACAATTTAGGGAGCTAGTTTTAAACTATTAAATTTATTATATTGATGTGATTTTAGTGTTGCGAGTGATAATTAAATTATTTTAAAGTATCATTAACTTGCCATGTGTACAATATATTAGTAGCCTAGCAATGCCTCTATTGCACGTGAAACTCTCATCTTTAAAAAGGGAGCCAAAGAAGTATTTCAATCCAATTACACTCGGTTCTCAATAAAAATGTGAGATTTTAAAATACATGAAAAGTATGTACTTCAAATACCTTCATTTCATTTAGCTCCAAATAAATAGTACCAAATGATGAATTTAGGGTGAAATCCCCCCCAAATCCTCTCAAATTTACTCAAATACAATGGGTAAAGGACCTCTTAGTTTTTGTATTACATGTTTGTTACATACCTTCAAACATAAACAAAACACCAACTATGGCACATGCAAAATATGTTAGGAGTAGTTTAAGATAGATGGTGGAACATGTAACATATGTGCACATTGGCACATGTAGAAAATGTAGGTTGCTTGAAAGTTAAAGGAGGCACATATGACATATGTGGGACACTAAAATACAGATGGTCATACATTTGGAATGTGTAATGCCAGTGCATGGAACATTATATGCTATTAGATGTCTTAAATATTATTTGTAGTCGGGTTTGTCGATGGCATTGGCAGTCCACTTGATCTCATCGTTAGCCCATTCGATCTCATCGAGAAAATACTGATTTATTCCATTTGCTTGCTAGACTATTTTTTGGTCTAAATTGATATAATCAAAGGTGGTTTTAATCTCATAGAAGAGCCTTTAACCGTTATTGATCCCATCGACAGAAGCACATGATTTTGTGAAATTACAAGAATTATTTTATACTTCGGATGCGACACTATATGTGTGTGTAATTGCGAGACTAGGATAATGCCAAGTTAACCTAAGCTATTATAACGATGGATATACGTTTTGGGGGGCCTGTGGAAGGTGAAAATGAAAGTTTCATATTATTGTAAGTGATTCCACCATTTACGAAATACTCTAAATGTTCCTCGATGAAATCGAACCTCCCTCGATAGCATCGAGAGTAAGTTATCGATGATGTCAAAGCTTGTTCGATTGCATCAATATAAAGTCCAATTTGTCCAACAAGCTTTCAAGGAAAATCTTCTATCTTTGATTACATTGATGACTGTTCGATGCAATAGAAATTCAAATTTTGATGGCATCGAAGGTTTAATCGATGGCATCAAAATAGGAGACAAACTGACCAGAGAGTTTTTATTGAAAAATCATATTCTCTCGATGACATCGAAATATAATCGATGATATTTTCGATGGAATCGAAACAGTAATCGATGACATCAAAAAAGGCATTAAACAGTCCAACAACCAAAGTGTATTTTTTAAAGAAATCTCGATAGCATCGAACCATCCCTTGATGACATCCAAGTGCACATCAATGACATCGAAGGTTGCTTGATGAGATCGAACAGAATTTGTCCTGCACCCAACTGAATATCTTGGTGCAGATAGTTGATGCAATCGGAGAAGGTTCAATGACAATAAAATTCAAAATTCGATGGCATCGAATACCCTTCGACAACATCGACAATGTGAGATTTCTGCCCAATTTTTTACCATTGGGATTTGTTTTTATATACTACATGGTTTACTTCTTGGACTTTTGAGCTTAGATTGAAAAAAGTTTTGAGATAGTAAATACCATAGTTAATATCATCATCCTCAAGCTCTCTTTCCCATAGGAGTTCTTCATTCAATTCATTACTCGAGCATTTATTGATATATTCAGTAGCTTAGATTAAACCATGAACTCTAGCATTCATTGATCTTCCTACAACACTCTTTATTATCAAATCATTGTGCAGGGATCATTAAGTGCAAAGCTCATGAGAATCTTCTCTCAGTATTTATTTTATATCATTCAGTATAAAAGATCAGACTAAATCCTAAACCTAACAACCTCGCATCATCAATTAAAACATCTTCAAGTGGCTGCGGTTCAAGGGAGTTAAAGACTCTTCATCAACAAAGAAGATCATCTTTAGATTGTGCTAAAAATGGGTTCACTCACTTATTTGTAAATATAAAGAGTCTATTGAGTCTAAACCCCCTTCCTTATGTAGGATAGAGTTTCAGAGTTTGAGTTGATAAACTCGCAAGTCCTTTCGTATGCCTCTAATGGGAGAATACGTTGCATCGTCTCGTGTAGGCATAGGTTGCCTTGTGTAGGCTCCTAGTAGTGTCCTTGTGTAAGACATGTTGCGTTGCGTATGTATAGGTTGCCTTATGTAGGCTCCTAAGTATTATCCTTGTGGAGAACTGGTCGCCTTGTATAGGCACATAATGATGTTTTGTGTAGGCTCCTTAATTAATATTGTATAGGTTGTGAAGGTTCATGGTTAACCTGATTTAAAACCATTTGATAGTGAAATTCGGTACACTCTAGAAGAGAGTGCGTCCGTCAGAAGTGGAGTAGGCACATAGCCAAACCATTATATATAATTGTGTTTGGGATGATTAGTTGTGCATTTATCTAGTTATGCTTATGTTTATTGAATGATTATTTATGTTGCATAATTAAATAAATGTCTAGCATTGATAGGAATTACATCCCATACACTCACATACATTATCTCCATAGGATAGTTGCTTTACAAACAAATCATGTGTAGCGTATGTGAATAGACTCTCTATTGGCTTGGAAGCCTTAGAGTTACTTTACCTTACTTAGCCTGATTGGTAAATTAATTTAAGGCATTGTATGTTGTTATAAGTAAATATTTTTGAAAAGTCTTATTCACTCCCCTCTAGGACATTTAGACATAATTTTATATTTTAATTAGCGGTTCTACCACAATTTCAATGTATGCTTTGTAATTGCTTATTTGCATATTCTTAATCTCATGCGATTTGAATTCAGAGTTTTCTTTTACGAATTCCCAACAAGTGGTATCAGAGCATGTGTTGGGATTCAAGTTTGGATTGTCATCATGACGATTAAGGGATCAAACATGAAAGTATGAAATGAAAAATTCACAGAGAAAAGCAATTCCGAACTGTAAAAAAGATTAGAGGTCTTCTAGTTCAACAAGGGTTACAACATGCACTCCTTGGAGTTGAGAAGCGTTCAGCGTCTATGAGCGATAAAGAATGGGAAGAATTGGATGAAAGAGTGAAAACCTCGATCCAGCTACATTTGACGGACGATGTCATTTACAATATCCTAAATAAAAATACCACCGCATGACTTTGGAAGAAGTTAGATAACTTGTTCATTACGAAATCATTGTCGATTCTTATGTATTTGAAGAAGAAATTCTATAATATGAAGATGGCGGAGGTGTTAGATCGTAATAAATACATTAGCACATTCAATCAAATCCTTTGTAAATTAACAAGCGTGGAAGTGAAGATGGGTAAGGAAGATTAAGCCTTAATTTTTTAAAAATTTTCTTCTAGAGTCTTACGATATTTTTGTAAATACTATGTGTCACGGTAGAGAGATTATTGATGTTAATATTGTCATCTCAGCCCTTCAGTTAAGGGTGTTGAGAAAGAAGGACAGTAGCGCAGGTTTCTCAATGGATGTAATGGTAGCTATGAGAATGAATTTAAAGTAAGAGTAGGGTAATTCGCCGCGTTCACAGTCCAAGTGTAAGGGCAAGGGGAAGATGAAGTGTTAAAACCATGGAAGACTAGTATATGAAGAAAGATTGCCGGAATCCTAAAATCTAAAAGGTACATAAAGTAGATGAAGTACCGAAAAAGACCAATGTAGCAGAATCAAGTGAGGATGTGAACACCAGTGATGTTTTGATCACATCAAAATCCAAATATCTAGCGATGAGTGGATTTTCGATATGGGGGCGTCATATCATATGACCTCGCATTGGGATTGGTTCACCATGTGCAACGAGCGTGATGGTGCAATGTGTTTATGGATAATGATGTTGCTTGTAAGGTTGTTGGATTAGTGCGCATCAGGACATTTGATGGGATGAAATGCATCCTAATGGATGTGAGCATGTTCCTGATCTACGAAAGAATATGATCTCTCTATGTGCTCTCAAGGCCATTAGGTGCAAATTCACTGATTTTGATCATGTTATGAAGGTTTCAAAAGGGGCACTCGTAGTAATGAAGGCATGAAAAAATGGTAACATTTACAAGTTAATTAGAAATATCGTATCAGGTGGAGCTGATACATCTGTAGCGGAGTTCGCGTTAGCACATTTGTGGCATGTACATCTAAGCCACATGAGAAAACATGGCATGAAGGTGCTTAAGAAAGGTGATGTCACTCTAAAGAAGATCTACATGAGCATGAATTCGACAGATATGTTAATAAAGGTAGTTCGTACAGAGAAGTTCTAATTCTATTTAACTTCTCTGAGTCTAGCAAAAGGTAAATGAAGATGGAGTGTGCATAGGAAACGACGACGATAGTAAAACCATAATGAAGGTAATTAGAGATTGAGCTTGGGGTTGTGGTTCGTGACAATTGAAGATATGGTGGAGATTGTTATCAAATGTCTTAAATTTTATCTATAATTGGGTCTATCGATGGCATCAACAGTCCACTCAATCCCATCAAGTAGCTATCAATCCCATTGACAACCCATTCAATCTCTTTAAGAAAATCTCAATTGATTCCCTTTGCTCGCTGATTGTTTTTAGGTTTAAATAATATGATCGAAGGTGGCTTCAATCTCATTGAAAAGCCTTCGATGGTTGTCGATCTCATTGACAAAAGCGTGTGGTTTTATGGAATTGGAAGAATTGTTTCCTATTCCAGGTATGACACTATATATGAGTGCAATTGTGGGATTATGGTAACGCCAAGTTAACCTAAGCTATTCTAAGGAGGGATATACGTTTTTGGGGGCTTGGAGAAGGCAAAAATGAGAGTTTTTAGATTATTGTAAGTGATTACATCTCTTGTTCTTTTTCTTTCATAGTGATTTGTTCTCTTTGTGCCATAATTTTTTTCCCGTGAGGGTGTTTTACATAAAATATTGTATGCATTGTGATAGTTTATTTACGTTTACTTAATCTCATGTGATCCAAATTTGGGGTTTGCTTTTGCATCCCAACATTATGTTCGTGCATAAACTAAACTAAAGATAAGCTTTCTTTAACATTTTTTCAACTATTTCAAGAGAAAAATTAACATATAAGTATTTGTTGAAAAGTAATACGGTAAACATCATGTAAGATTTATCATATATCATTTTAAAAGTATCTTTAAGGAAAAAATCTAAAAATTTTAAAAATGTAATTTTAGACATCACTTGTCCCTTTCTTATTGGTGTTTTGCTTTATTATGATCTAAACAATTCTATTACATCATATTTTATCATTGATTTCTTTCACCTTTTAAGGATATACTATATTTATTTTCTCATTTTAGGTTTGTAAATAAATGATAGACAAGTTTTTGCATTAAATAACTTGTGTTAAATATGACTCTTCTTGCATCTAAATGACTCAATTTGGTAGTATGGTTGTAGATTGACATGCCCTACTATAGATAGATCTTTCCTTAAAAGCTAATTGTCACACCATCAACTCAAGAACCATGGTTAAGGCTAAACTTGGCCTCAAGTTAAGGGACGTGACCTCGGATGAAGCATCAATATTCTTAATTTAACATTTACATTCTCACATTCTCAAATACAGTCAAAAATACCAAAGGGAACATAATAAGTTTTATTTAACTAAATCGAATTTTCATTGTTAAGTCAAAATCATCATCCATCATCGAAATAACTCAAACTACCAACCTACATGGATAAGTATCTCAAAATAATAAGAAAAATCTAAAATAAATAATCAATGTTGTAAAATTCATATAGTCAGTTCCTGAGTGTCTATACTTGTTTCTTATCTTGTGATACATCAATTGAATGGTATGAGCTATCAACAACTCAATAAGATGATTTTGAAACAAGAGCATCAATGATTTTTGAAACTTCTGATAAATAATACTTGCCAATGTTATAAAGAATATGAATGCATGATATAAAATGCATGCTTATTTCTTCTATTCTTAGTACAAGTTACTCAGTGAACACCTAGGCCAATTTTCTTCACAATTGGTCAAACATAGTCATTCATATTCTCATTCTTCCAATTTTCTCCAGTTGGATAGACAATGGCTTTAAAAGTTAGTACCTTGAATTATAAAAATGAGTTCGTCAACACTCATCCCATTGGACATCCAAAGGTTAATTCTAACATGACTTATATTATAGGTTCTAATTAAAATCCTAAATGATATCACTATGAATAGAGACACTCAACCTCAGGGACTCATAAATGTTTTCATCTATTTCACTAATATAAAAACACTCGCTTTCACTTAAAATGTCTCAATTAATCCTTACCCACTCAATCTCTTCCTCTCACTAGTGTTCTTATAATATTATGATGATGGATATTGGAATATATGTAAATTTTGTAATTTTTTAAAAATAAATCTTCTAAAAATAGCAGTTTCCTTATATGATGCAACTTTTTAAAAATACTTACTAAAATGATTACTTTCTATACATGATTTAATGCATGGTTGATATGCTTACTTGAGTCAGAATCACTCACTAATATATTTTCACATATGTATGTGGCATGTTCTTTATTATTCTTATAATTGTTTTCACAATTTTCTACCTTTTGATCATTTTCTTTCTTAGGAGTCAACTTCAGAAGGCGATCTTTCTCGAAGCGATCTCGACCTTCAATTTTTAATTAAAGAAACTTTATATAAATAAAAATTTCTATTTATGAACTTTCTTATTATAAAGCTTTCTTAATATAAAATCATTTTAATTGAGATGCAAAGTGGCTTGGATAAGAAACTTATTTTACTTGGTTAAAATAGAATAGATCAACTATTAATCAAAATGAGGTACTTCATTCTAACTTACCCTAAATTTTCTTAATCACACTAATGATCCATCTGGTGTACAGCTTTCAAGGTTATTGAATAGTTATGAGTTGAAATTTTTGTGCACAACTAAGTCCAGCATTTCCTATGAATCATTCTTATGCACAAGTGTAATCTAGGCTAAGCGTTCTTATGGTTTTGATCATAAGGTAAAGCAATGGATATCTTTGTAAGTAACTATAATTAATTAATCCCAATGGCCCACAAATTACTCATTTCAATGGTCTAATTTCTTATAACCAAAACATCAAATAAGAATAAGGCATCATGGGATTTTAGATAGAATATTAAGCCCTGCTCCTATTAAGAGAACGGTTTAAAGATAGCATGTGTTAGTTCCATCTAATCATTACAAGTGGTTTTTTAAATGGACCGCAAGTGGGCCCCACACATGTTTACCTTTTGATTACACAAATCTCACTTATCAATCTTATTCTTAATAATTGATTTACTTTCATATAGATAATTTCATGGGTCCACTTATGTAACACCCTGAAAATCGGGGGTCGTGTATAAACTCAACTCCCGAGTTCCAGACCGTCACTTATGCAACAAAAATGGTTATGATTCGATGTTGTCTGATTTTAAGCATTCACATGAGTAAAAGTATACCAAAACTGCAATTCATACTTCAGATCCAGTGATAAAAGCAAGCGGAAGACTAAACAAGATATATATCACTGTATGGAAAAACAAAGTAATCTCAACTGTTTCCAAAGTATGACTACATCTCTGAGTCTCATATACATGTACATAACAAAAGAATAAAGCTCAAAAAGAAAAGTCCCACTGATGTCCCCTCGATCCAGGTCGCCTACGGGAAGCCGTCATGATATTGCATATACGAGAACTCATCCTGGTCCTCGTCATCATCTAGCTCCACCTCCTGGATCTCATCGTCACCTGCAACTACAACAGGGTCTGGTGGGTGTTGCAAACACCATCCCGTAACGTGGGAATGAGTGATCAACTCAGTGGAATCATAGAGCAAAGATTAGCATGTTCACAATTCAGTCACGCGATAATAGTAAAGCAGTAAATCAGACAAGTCCTAATACTGTTGTTAATGCAAGATGATATGACGTGATGTATGCCCTCACCGACGATCACCCTCATACGGCAACATCTTACGACCGCGGCATGCCACACTCCCTAGAGTGCTCCACATCTTCCAGGCACATGCAATGCTATGGTGATATGATTACCAAGTTGTTATTAGTCCATTCAAACAGCAGGATTGGGAAACTAAGGTACCTCCCTTGTATCAATCCCAACACGGATCCTGTCTAGGGTCGTCACTCCTAGTAATCTCATACGATGTACATTTCGTAGGTCACTGCAAGGGCTGCCAGGGCTGTTGCTCGCACTCGTTGCACCGCTCCCCCATCACCTTATCAATACAGGCCTACTGTACTCTACTGCACGGAAGGGTCGTCGCCTCCCGTGAACTCAGAATACGCTCGCGGTCACTACAAAGGGCTCGTCGCCTGATCAGTGTAGGCCGACAGCTAGAATATAGTGTCCCATACCACCATAATCTGCTCACGAGTCTAGGTGCTCACTGGTCACTACGGGGAGGTTTGTGGCCCCAGCGTAGGCCGACAGCTCGACCACGGTGTCCCATACCACCATGCCCGGCTCATGAGTCTTCGTGGATCAAGGTACCACGGTTAATAGGGTTTACAATGGTAAGTTCAGTACCCTAGGTTCAAGCAGTTATGATACATACAAGGTGAACAAGCATCGGCCAGTCGGGTTACTTGACGGGCTCGACTAGCGCGATCGCATCTCAAGCTGAACGACATGAAGTGCGTAAAACACTTCGCGTGGCCTAACCACTGCCGCCAACTCTCAACACGAATCACGTTCATCGACGCGTCGTTCGTGGCTATGACCAGTCAGCCACGAATTCGCTCGGTTACCGACTGCCTGGAATAAGTCAAGTCCCACACATCTATGGAATTACTATAAAAGGTATTGGAATTGAAATACATCATGTGAGCATGTTAGCACATGTTATAACATTCAACTTAAGCAAATCCTCAAGCACATACATCCCATGCATGTAATGAAATCATGCATTTTGTCAACATGTAGAAAATCATTTAGGTCAGCTTAATAATTGAAAAATCAATCACAAACTATTAAATAACACCATTTAATTCAATACATACTAATACAAGCATTTATACAAACACATACACTACACACTTAAGTCTACATATAGTATGTCGACCCAAAGTGTGCAACTAGGCGAATCTCTTCGCCAAACTAATTATGCACGCATTCCTAACTTCCTAATGCGACAACAAACCATGTCAATCACATCAGCAAAATATGAATGTAAACAGTACTTCCTACAAATGACTAAAATGCCCTAAATCTCATATTCTTCGTTAGCTTACGAAACGGGAAACGGAGAGTATTTTGTACATGTCAAACGGCGATGCCGTCAAGAATCTACTATTAAACGACATTGAAAGCATTGGGAACCGTCAATCCAAGCGTCTAAAATCCTCACCTAGTGTCTTGTAGACTCGGGAATTGAAGCGGAGTGTATATGCTTCGTCTACGGCGAGTAAGGAGCCTAATACATAAGATCCATAAGCTACATCGCTATGGAAACAAGGAAAACTCAAATCAACATCTATTTAGGGTTTTTACCTACCTAGGATTGCGGTGGAATCGCCGGGAAAGCGGTAGAGGAGCGTTGCTTAAGCATGTGCAACACGTAGCACAAGTGGCGGGAAGAACTCTCCCACTCTCTCACAATCTCTCACTCTTTTTCTCTCTCCCAAGCTAGGGCTTCTCTCAAATTCGGATGGGAGAGAGGAGTGGGGGTTTCAACCCCTTTTATAGCCTAAAACATTCCCAAAATAGGCTTGGGAACAATGTTTACTTGGTGCCTAACCAAATAGGGGCCGTTTCGGTCCAAAAGGGCATTTCTGGAGGTCTCCAGGCCAAATGCGGTCGGACTTAAGCTCATGCATACTAGATCTAGCATACATCCAGTTTTCAGACCGGTTGGGTTCCCAGATCGCACGTGGCGGCCCAGTTTCAGTTTAACGGTCACCGCACCAAGATCAGGCTTATAAGTCTCGTGATATATAATAGATATTTTTCCTGATCCAAGGGTGTAATTTGGCTGTATTCTGACGGTCAGAATGCTTAATACTGATGCGTCAAATTTGTGTGCCAGATTTGAATTTGAAATTCCAACTATGTCCCTATTCACACTCTCTTCGGTCCGGGCTCAATGAAATAGCCTGTGATCATCGGTTTGACTTGATTTTTAGAATGAGTGTCAAGCCCAGCTAGACGGTCCTAACGGTCTAAGATAGGAGGTATCGGACTTTCAACGTGCGGTCTAGATCCAATACAAAGATTCAAAGTGGTCCAGAGAACAAACCGGCTTAGAGTTTGATCCGAGGCTTTAGAGCATTATAGCACCCTTAGTTCCACTCGCTTCGGGCCTTGTAGAACGTATTTAAAGTGATCAGGGACCATTTCCCAGCTATTCTAACGTTGCACTAGCTAACCTAGTCAAATTTTCCAAAGGAATGAATTCTACGCAATTTCGGGTCGAGTTAGTACTCGAGCCCAAGTATGGATTTTTCACGGGCGTTACAACTTAAAACCTAATATAAAATCCAATTCAATCCTTAAACAAAGATAATTTTAGTTGTTGAGATTAAATGGTTAAAACATCACACAAGGAAGTTTCAACCTAATTTCTTACAATTAACAAGCTTAGCTTCCATGTTTTTTAGAATATCAATAAGCTCCACTTTTGATTCATGAAGAGGGTCGTTAAAACCTGTTTATACACTAAGTCAAAAGTATCCTTGATTCATTCTTCATAAGGAATGCAACTGGGCTCCACACACTGCTTATCACGTGGCCATGTGGGCCCCACTCACTGCCCATCTAGGACCATGAACTTATAAAATAACATCTTTAGGTAAGTTCAACTCTTGTACCAATACACATCAGTAAGTTGAACACAAATATACAAAAATTAAATGTTACATTAACCATAAGTTGAAATTGCTAAAAAGAACAATTTTAAGTAATCATTTTGTGTGTGTTCAAAACTAAGTTTATTGGAGATTTTTTGACTGTTAGAGGGCCCCATATCTAGTTAGATAGGAGTGGCCACTACTCGGCCCAAGGTTCTCTTAAACTATCTCATAACTAATTTTACCACTCTCTCAAAAGCAACCGTGAGTGAGCCCCACACACTGCCCAAAATGTGGCAGCGTAGGCCATTTAATGGTCTATTTTAGATCATTTAGATAGGGGTTACAAAGGTTAGGTAGGCCCATAAAGGTCCTAAAATACCTAACAAAATAGTCTTGGTATAAACCAACATTTTAACAATCTGTAAAACAAAATTTGAATCAAAATAGTTGATTTTCAAATAAGTGAAACAAGATGATTTGTCGAGATTATGGGATCCTTTGATAGACTCTACTACAATCCTAAATCATGGACCCAAGGACCATTTACATGCTATCCAAATGGATCCTAAATTTGTCCCAAAATCAACTCACGACTGTGACCATGGGTGGGCCCCACATGCTATCCTATTTAAAGCAATGAGGGGCTCACTGCTAATCTCCTTGGGACTGCTTGTCCCTATAGTTTTTTAATTAAAAATGGATCCCACTTTAGCCCATTTGTCCCTAAAAAATTCAATTTTAGGATGTTCAATAGTTGTTAGAGAATTAGTCAATTTCAATTTATCATCAAGGTAATCTCTTGGATGAATGGTCTATAGGACATAATTCCATCATTTATATGCATCTAAGGGTGTGGATCTTATCCTTGATGAGTTCAAATTATCTATTAAACTATTAAATAGTAACTCTTGGCATAGTTTGCAAAAGAAAAGAAAATAAAATAAAAATCTACTTATTTGGCTGAGTTGAGGCTAAAGTGAGATGAATGAATGAGCCTCACATGTTAATCAAGGGTGGAGAAAATCACACCAACACCTCTCTCTCTCTCATGTTCTTAGGAGGCTACCATTTTCTCCAAAGTGTGGGAGAATTTTTACTATTTTTAAAGAAAATCTAAGATTTCTTTCTTTTTTTAGAATGAGAGACATAAAGAGGGAGATAATTTTGAAAAAAATATAGTTTATATAGGTGATGAGGGTACTTAAACTCCTGTCTCATTTCTCCTACCTAAACTTTACTACCATACAAGCTGATAATAATTTTTATAATTAGAAAAAAAGAAAAAATAATAATAAATTTTATGAGTTAATGAAGACTAAAAAAGAAGAAAAGTGTTATAATTAGAGTTTAAACATGAGATCTCTTACCCACTATCAACTCCATTACTAAATGAATAATGGTGTACTAGTAATAATAAATTAGTAAATTAAATGCATGAATAAGATGTAACGTGATAAATAAGTATCATAAAGAACAATGACTTTGAATATGTCCTAAGAAGTTCTTCTTACCATACATAATAAAGCACATGAACGAAAAATATAAGGCTTATTACATAATTGAAAAATAGATGTCTAGCTATATGTTTATTATAATGAAAATTATTATACCGTAGAATCTCATAGTAGATATCATGGCTTTCTTGATAAATCAATGGATGGGTCACCATGATTTTTTAGATTAATGATTAGATAGCCTATGAAATCATAATGACATATCAAAATACTAAAATCATCAATTTCATGCTTCTTTGACTAAGACCACTTATTTTAGTATTTGTTTGGCTGAATGACGGATGAGTTAAATTAGGTAGATTTCTAAAAATGAAAAGTTCAAAAAATATCAGGTTTCAAAAATAGAAAGCTTTTCTGAAAAAAAAATTTACAACGTAAATTTTTTTTAGGATATTACACTAACACATTCAGCAATCCTAACTACATAATTTCTTACTTTTTATATACAGTGAATTTGAATTTGAGTTTATGACAACATAATAAATTAGGGGCCAACCTTTTATAATCATTAGAAGCTTAATCTAAAAAGCAATTCATATCAATTTAAAGCTTATTTTCATATATATAAAACTTATTCAAATATAATCTATTCATTTAAAACTTGTATAGCTTAGGTGGTTGTCTTTTATTTTAATGGTGTGGTCACTTAGTGATTATATTAACATGAGTTTTAGATCATTTCACTTTACAGTTTGGCAACCATGTTAGTTGGGTTAGTTGTTATAAATACATCGGTGGGTTCTTACATCGATATTCTCATCTACAATAATAATAGAGAAATCATCCTTACTAATTCAACTTGAAAGAAGCATTTATTGCACTCATTAATTAAAAATTAGAACATGTGATGATGTTAATAATTAATTCAATAGTGAATTGAAAAAATATATATTTAAATTATATCATGAGTCATCACATACCTCCTCCCTCTTATATCTATCTATCTATTTTTCTATCTATGTGTGGAATGTAAATGTCACTTAACAAATAATCCTAAAATTATTTAGAGAGAAATAAATAATCAAATGTGTGCCCACATGGTTATTACTCTAAACGTATATTAAATTATAATCAATCTATCCATCCATTTTAGATGATAGACTAGTTCTGATAATATATGTTAAAGTAATTCTTAAGATGCACACAATCAAAATTGGATTATATAATGAACAATTGGGTTAATAATTGCATCATTTTCAAGATAACCACTTAGTACCATTAATTTTTCTAGCAATTGACCGCATAGTTAGAATCATACAATCAAAATTATTGTTGAGAGAAGGGTAATTAAAGGTGGGCAATATGATAAAAAAAATATGATAATTAATTAGACCATTTATTGCATAAGTAATGTAGACATCTAATTGCTTATATATTAATTAAATGGTAAGGATTATCTAATCATAATGATTCTTAGTAGGTATATGTAATTAAATATTAGTTATAAACAATCAAAATTAATTAAATAAACATTTTTCAATATAATTAATTTAGATTTATATTGATTCGATGATTTAGACCATCTAATTAAGTGATTCTTTTCTTGTGTTTTCTTTTATATTAAAATAATTTTTCATTATGATAAGTAATGCATTAATGTATTTAATATATTGGTATTTATAAAATCTTTTAGTCTTGTACTTATCTCAATTATTGATTCGATTTACATATGACAAAAATGAGCATTTAGATAGTTTTTAACTATGATTTATATTTCGTTTTGTCCATCTACTTCAATGTAAATATAAAAAATATAGTAATTTTTATAAAAAAGTTTATAAATAGAATTATTTTAAGAATCCATATGTGAATAAGAAAGTATATAGATAGATATCAATTTTTTTTAAAAATATTTAAATCACTTTGTAGTTGTTCATAATCTAAATCTTTACGGTGTTGCATTATTAAACCCTTTATTAATGCATTGATTTATATATCATGTTTTTCAATCATGTAAGTACATGTGGTATGTAGTCAATTGAACCCTTGGAAGGTAAAGATCAAAGACATAAGAGGACGTGGAGCATAAAGTAGTATAAAATGAGTAAATAAGGTGCCTTGGTGACCCTAACCTTGACCCAAAGTATCTTTTAAATTTCTCGATGATCTTAGCCTTATTTGTAAAATTTGTTAATCATCCCCAACCTTAGAAGTATAATTGAAACATAATAAAAAAGGCTGTAGAGGTCCTGAACTGCTAAAAATTAAACTACTCAAACTAACGGACTCATTGGTGTGCTCGAGCAAAGCTCGATCGTTCAAGTCGATCAACCGAAAATGGTAAAAAACATCCTCGAGCGATCTAGCTCAATTGATTGAACATAGCCAAAATAGTCTAGCAAGTTCATTGAACCATTTTTAGCCTAGCTCGATTGATTGAGGGTCAGGATTGATCCCTCGAGCGTAGCTGTTAGAGATCTATTAGAGCATTATATATATATATATATATATATATATATATATATATATATATATATATATATATATATACTGCATTTAGATCTTTGGGCATTTTATGAATTTTGGCATTTTGGAGACCCTAGTACATCCTAAGCTCTAACAAATATATCTCAATTAGATCTATGCTGTTTTCTTAGTGAATATTTACTCTAATGAATATTTCAGTATCCTAACAAGAAGATCATGATCTCAAGTCTTCTTTAGAGTTTAGACACCGATTCTATTGTTAAATTTCAATGTTTATTAACCTTTAGAGTGTCCATCAAGAGAAATTCTCTAGGAATTCAACTTTTCATTAGTTATACGAGATTCTACCCACCTCCCATCACCTTGGTCACCTCAATGCTACATTGCATGCAAGATGTTTGATATTAGAACTGAAATATTGACATCAATGATTAGAGAGCAAAAGGAAAGCTGATTGAAGCACTGGAGAGCGTCAATTAAGCAACCCAACATGGTGTATTAAAGGGGCTCGATTTAACAAGAAAACGTTATGTATGAGTCTACACTCTCTTTCATTGTGTATGATTGAGGGTAAAAATTTGTAACCCAAACTTGATAGGTTCTTGTGTAAGATCTAAGCTCTCATATAGGACCGAATTCACTGGACACGGGTGTGTACGTGTTAGTTTATATGGAAACCTTCGACGGGAGCAAACGTATGTCATCATATTATGACTGATGTTGTTTGTTAGCCAATATAAAACCAACTATTATATCTTGCGGGAATCTTAGGCTGAAGTGTACGTTAAGTCCTTGTGTAGGTCGGCGAAGGTTAGAGGTGGACTTAATTAAAATCTTTGATAGTGAAATCCAGTACACTTAGGGAGAGTACGTCTACTGGGAGTGGAGTACGAAAATAAAATCACTATTCATGTTTGTGTTTGGTAATGCCATTTGAACACTTATTTTATTATGCTTATGTGATTTTGATTAGTGAATTATATGTATGCATGATTAATTGCTTGAATGACAAATCTCATACACATCTACACTATCATATATAGCCTAATTGCTTGAATGACAAATCTATTATAGTCTATGTGATTGGACCCTTTATTAGCTTAAAAGCTTTAGAGTTGATTGTCTTACTTTGTTTAAATTAACATATTAGTTTAAGCTAGATAATTATATTTGATTAGTATAATTTTTATTTAGTCCTAATCACTCCACTCTAAGACATAACCTTCATTTTATAGCTCCGTTAAGCTTACATGCGTAGTCGTGGTATCGTAAATCATGTCTAATTATATTCTTTTATCGAACTAAAAGTTACCAAATTGATTGCAAGCTCCATGTATGAAAAATTTCACAAAAATATATTATTTCCTTATAAATCATTCACGATAACTTTATAGATTCTAATATATGTTGTCATTTAGACTAGATAAAAAATAAATTACTTAAATTCAATTAGATTAGTCCAAGTAGTCTCTTAATATAGACATGAGCCAATCACTTAGATACATAAGGCACTTTGACAACATCTATGCTCATGAACAAGTAAACATCTATGCTCATTACTTCTTTCTTTTTTTCGGTTGGTTGAATATCAAGGCTCATCGAACTTATATGTCTAAAGTACTAGAAAACTTAGAAGTGTTGATATGAGATAATATGATTTGAGATTAAAAACTTATAGTAATGACTTGGTTTTTCTTGTTTTGGTGAAGAACAAAGCTCCATGTGGCTACCCTGTGGAGTTGACGAATTGATGACCATGTGAATCCTATATGTTGTTGTTTTTTATTTTTGTATTTGCCTTTTGCATTTTAGTTTACACTTTTCTTTTATGATTTTTTTCTATTTATATCAATTGTGTTCATGCATTTTTCCACAACATCTAAAAATCAATTATATTGTCTAAGACACTCAGAAGCCTAAAAATAACGTGACTTGTTGCACTCAAATCAAGATATCAATGTGAATTATATGACGTAAGAGGTGTTGTTGGATGTTTTTGTGAACGTGGTGAGAATCTAAGATAAACAAACATAATAGTAATCTTCTTAAAAAGATAAATGGATCTTCTAATGCTACAAAAATCAATTCATTAATTACATTACAATAGAGTTGTAATTCATTATTTATTTTAAAATGTAATGGTTAAAATTATGAATATTTAGGATATCAATTACATATAAAATTTACATTTATGGATAGACCTCATAAGGGAATACTCATAATAGTATTTACATAAAAATAATATTTTTTTCTTATATTGATGATCCTTTATACAAAGTAGTTTGAGAATAAAAGTTTCCATGCACTAATTATATATCTAGTTACACATAGTAAAAAGTATAAAACAATTGATCAATATATAAAATATTTAATATTCGTCATTTATGGATAACATCATTATGACATCTAATTGCATTTGTCCCTTAGCTTTCATCTCTCAATGTCAGTGTTGAAAAGAAAAAAAAACTACATTTTAGAGATTAGGTGGGAAAATGACTAGAATATAAAAATTTGGATTACAACAAATGAGAGACAAAATAAATGAAAAATAAATGGGGAGCATTGTTTCTCATAATTAATGAATTCGTATTTTTTCATATAAATTTATCTTTTAGTTCAGACAATTAAATTAAGGAACATATGATGAATGATAGAAAATAATGATCAAACATTTTCCAATGTGATCAATAGACATCTCCCACTTTCTTTTTTGTTGATCAAATGTATAAGAACTTTCAACAGAAATGATTTACATAAGTTGTACGAAACCAAAGTTGGGGCCCACATGATTAATAATTCAAATCATTATCAATGAAACCTTTTATAGTATAATCAATTTAAGATAATTATCAATGACCAAAACCTTCTATAATATAATTAATTTAAGATAGGATTGTCTGATCCAAGTGATTACTAAGAGGCATGGGGAATCAAAGGTGGATTGCATATGATGGACAATTTAAATCCAGTTGTCATTGATCGAATGGTTAAGATTAATCAATTAAAGTATCACTATGATGAAAGGTAATTATATACAAGTAAAAAGGTAAATTATCTTTATCAATAGTGGAGTTTTTACAATTGGACTCTTTTTGTCAACATAATCATAGGAGTCTTAATTTTGTAGGCATTTGTTAAAATAATTTCATCATAGTAATTATAAGGAGTCACAACAATTAAAGGTGGGACCCATATAATGGATGACCCAAATGGATTACTGAACTTGTGAATGCCCCTGTGCGAGTGGACGCACTCAGGAAGCTATGATTGCTCTCTTTTTCTTGTTTTGTTTTGGTAATCATTTATAAACTGGAATTATTTTTATTTCCTTCATTATACAATATTATGAGGTGCATTTTTTATTTAAATAATTTGACTAGAGTTGCCACTAGCTAAATACACTGAAAATCTATAGTCAGTTGGAAACTATAGGATCGCTCGTGAACTAGGAGATTGATAGATTTCCTGACTCACATGACTCCTATGGTTGATTTGCACTGTAGATTCTGGGTAAGAGCCCCGGTTATAGAAAATAAAAAGATTTGGCACCATTTTTTGCTTGTGTAATGCATGATATTTATTTAATGAGATTTTATCACTTTTTGAAGAATTTGGGGAGACTTCAATATTATTACATTAAGACATTGTGCAAGATAGTAGGACTCCAAGTAAGTAAAAGTAAAATATAAAAAAAATAATAGGAGAGAGAGAGAGAGAGAGAGAGAGAGAGAGAGAGAGAAATAAGATAGTACTTATGTGTATATTGTGGATGTCCTTGTAATGTGAAGAGTGGAGTATGGACAAATTCAAGAAGTGAGAAGTAAAAGGAAAAATCAGACACTTTTTTTTAAAAATAAAATAAAAATGAATGGTTAGATGTCACCGATTCAAACCTTATTTTTTGACTTTGAAAGCTTCTATTAATTTAATTGTTAGAGATTTTGGTTAGAGTAATAACGTACTTAGGTCTATTCAGAGTTAGAGAGAAATTTTTTACACGTACGTCTTGGAATCGGTTGTAGCATGGCGTCTTTGTCTGAATCAGCTTGTGCTGCAGCTAGCCAGGGTCACTCTAGCACCAATCCCCCTCAACTCATGAAAATGGCTCATAGTTTTTATCCTTAAATAGACCTAAAGATAACCCATGATGGGCTATTTTTCAGTCCATAGGTTTTCTTTACAACTATAGGCTAATAACAAGATCAAAGTATCTTAAATTACCTTTACTATAGCTTTTATGAAACTAGTCTTTTAAGGGCCTTATTGTGGATTGCTCTTTTCTAGTTTAGCAGCTGATACATATGGTGGTCATGAGGCTTATGAGAGTTATGGTGCACATCTCGATCTCTTCAGTCGTCCGTTCATACATGAACGAACCGATCGGGTCTAGTGGTTATCTTTATGAGGTATTGGGAATCCTTTTAGCTAGATTTTCATGAATTTCAGTACCATTGGAGTTAAAAAAAATATCCTAAATAATTTATGACTAACAGATACCTTAGGTGGGTGACCAAGATTTAGTTTAGGTAAGTCATGGGCTCATCAATCCATTTAGTTGATTATCTTTAGGTCACATCGAGGCCTTTTCTAGCTTTCCATCTGGGCTGTTTAAAGTCTTTTTGGGGTATATGGGGTGACTTCATTATAATAATGTACGTTTGAGTGCTATAGGGACCCTGACAATTTTGGGTAAAAAATGGGTTGGTATGCCCTCCGATCAATCGATTTAGCCTATCGGTATCTACTGAAACTTGTCCAAGTCTCATCCTTTCCAACTTATACAGATGTATGATGAGTGTTGAGTTATACACATACTTTTGATTGAAACTAAACTAAAGTCGTAGAGGAGTTTAAATCTCATTTTTTGGTGGGGTATCTACAAAACACTTTATAATGGAATTGATGGAATTAATTTGTGATATGGATTTTAAAATATGAAAGTATAAAAGTTTTGAAGTATTAAATTTTAATTATAATTTATAAATGATCAGTCATCATCTAGATATAAATAAAATTTTAAAACCTAATATAAATGATTTGTATCATACCTTGATACCACAAAAATTTAATATGATGAATTGATGTTGTTTTTTTTTGGATTAAGAAGATAACTACTAAATTTATTCCCAATCAAAGAATAGAACTAAACCCATCAATTTTCTACACTATAAGGTTGTAAAGAATAGTTGTATGAGTTAAGTCATCAATCAAATGAGCCACTACTGAAGAATAAAATGGATGAAAGATGAAGGGCTCTTTCTCTTTAAGTGTGGATGTTCAAAAGAGAGGTGAAGAGGGGATGACATTTTGGGTTAGGATTGGGAATATGAATTCATGTGAAACACTTATTTTCGTGCTCCTCCACCTTACAGACTTTAGTATCCCTTACGACATTAAATATTTATGAAACTACTTAATTTGTATACCTAAATAGACTAATATACTTTTACTTTACTGTTGACCAATCAATTAAATGTTAGAAGATATGATTATTAGGTTTCCATCAAGCTTTACAAAAATAAATCTATACGGAAAGTAAAAGATTTAATAGTTAAAAACTTTTATAAAACATTTTGAAAACATATAATGATGTTGGCTAACTATTGAAGCTTGATAAAGATCTAAAGGGTTAGCTATGAAACTAGTCTCAGGTAATAAATGAATTTCTTTTTTAAGTGCATCATGCCTCATCTGAATTTTAACATGAGGACCTAATAAAACATGTGTTAGTATTTTGTATATTGAACAACTAATGTGATGATATTAACCATTGAATTGATAATATTATCTATATATCATGATAGCCATGTGTCTTGTGTGGAATGTTACGTATGCTTTAATTAATATACGAATTTACCTCAGATGTATGTGAATAGGGTTAAAGGAGAGGGTTTCTTTTATTATCCTTGGAAACTTGAATTGGGCATAATTGTAATTGAAAATGTGAGAATTGTGTTTTATAAATCTCAGTATCTTATTAGTCTATGAACACAAGTGCAGGATCCCTAATTGATGAGCTCAATTAGGGTGAGAAGTAAATGCATTCCCTCAGGTATGATGACATGCATTAGTTTTGACCAACTATCCTTACTATCAAGGATAGATGAAGTACGGGATTACTCATCGTTAGGTTCGCATATGATGCCTTAATGTTGAGTATGGGTGGAGGGTGAATCCAAAAGAGAAAAAGACCTAATGTGAGGGAATGAACCCGATATTCGCATACGATGTACAATGTATGGTTATGATGGAGATGGTTGTGCTGGAGGTGACTCTTGTACTCGTCGCGTTTATATTTATATTGCATCCATTATTGTACTTGAATGATTCTAACATTTGATTATATGGTTACACATTTATACATCTTGTTTATAGTATATGTTATAGTTTATCTTTTTAAGATGGAGATGGTTACGATTGAGATAATTATGTTAGAGGTGACTTTCATACTCGTCACATTTATACTTGTATCAAATTAATGATTCCACTTTACTGACTTTAAGGGGGTGTTTGTTTTCTTATTTACAGTTGGAAATAAAAGTAAATAAACAATTATTATTTCCCATAAAAGATACACGGCAGTTGCCCATACACTTAACACTAATACTAAGGAAAAAATTTAACATTTTGCAGGGCCCACCATGATATATGTGTCTCATCCAAGCCATCCATTCATTGTAACAACTCGTTTTAGGGCATAAATTGAATATAGAGGCAGTTCTAAAGTGCAAGTGGACCACAACACAAGAAACATGGAGATTAAACATACCATTGAAAACTTCTCATGGGCCATAGGAGTTTTGTATCCAGCTGATATTTGTGTTTTCCCTTCATCCCCTTGTTTGCTGTGGTGTGGTCCACTTGAACTTATAATCTACCTCATTTTTTTGGCACAAACCCTAAAATGTTATGATAAAATAGAGAGACAGCGTGGATCGATCACATACATCATGGTGAGATCCACAAATTTCACTCAGTCATTCCCATCCATTTTTTCAAAAAGTAAATTCTGAAAATTGATGCATAATTACCCTTTGTATTTCATCTCTTCTAAACAATAGAAATAGGTTATAATTACCCATTTACCACCATTTACAATGGTAAATAGGAAAACAAACATGCCCTAATATTTAATACCTGTAGTTAGATGTTTAGACATTTTGCTTATTGTATATGTTGTAATTTATCTTACCTTGTGAGTAGAGATGTACCCACTAAACTTATAAAGTTCATTCTAGACGTTATTTTTTTTTTCAAGAAATCTTAGCTAGCTGAGTAGGAGGAGAAGTTTTATCCTACTTAACTTCGTCTTTCTTTTAAAAATTTAATAATGTAACTAAACACTTGTATGTATTTGAAAATGAAATAAAAGTTCATTTCATATTGCTCTCATATCTTATTTACAATGTCATATGTGACTAACTGTAAAAATATATATATAAAATTATGAGTCACACCTAAAAGCGGAATTAGGGGCCTGGCTCCATTCTCTGGGCATGACGATTTGTCCGTCTCTCTTGTAAGCCCTGTGGATCAACGCATGCAAACAAGGGGAATTACACATGGAGTGACCGCATCCATTTATTATTTGCAGGCTATACCACTGAGAAATAGTGGACCCTATCATTTTGGATTTTTGTGAGTTTTGGGCCCATTGAATTGATGATCTGCTTGCAAGCATTCATTGTCATATGTCTGATTAAGTACATTAGCACCATAGTCTCTTTGTTCATCTGAAAATCAAAGTCAGGGAATGATATTTTACTCTTTTACTTCTTCAGCTACTGTAACACCCCGGATTTTTTTCAACTTGGGGTTAGATGTCCTTAGGCAATGGGTCGACCATAACACCTTGATAACCTCTCAGAACCTAATTCCAAAGCCAAAGAAATCATTTGGAACCTAATTCTTTAGAATTTAACGTGAATTAGCCAGCGCTACACTAGATTACCTGTGAAATTAGTACCAACCACTTTAAATACGATCTGTAAAACCCAAAACCTATAGAATCATTGACGCTATCTTACCCTAAAAATCCACGATCAAACTCTAAACCTGTTTATTCTCAGGAATCCTTTGAAACTTTGTATTGATTTAGACCGCGCGTCGAAAGTACGATAGCGATAATCTTAGACAATTACGACTGCCTTGTTGGACTTGATAATCGTTTCGAAAATCAAGCCCAACTGATGTTCTGAGGCTATTTCATTGAGCCTGGAGTAAGGAGTGTGAGAAAGAGTGAATTTCATTAAAAATTAAATGTCATTTAAATAAATCTGGCACGTTTCTCTTGCGGGTTAAGTATAAGCATTCAGACCGTTGGAATCTGACCCAAATACACCCTCGGATCAGGGAACATTTCCCACTCAGGTCAGTATACTTGGAATCCTCGATCGAGTCTCCATGACCGCTGAACTGAAACTAGACCGCTACGTGCGATCTTGGAACACAACCGGACTGAAAACTTGGTATGAGCAGGATCCAATATACATGAGCTTAAGTCCGACCGCATTTGGTCAGGGGACCTCCAGAAATGCTCTTTTGGATCGGGAAAGACCCGATTTGGCTATAACCCAAGTATACCTTGACTTAAAGTCTGTTTTGGTTATGTTTAGGGTTATAAAAGGGGCTTAAACCCTTAACTTTCTAACCCATACGAATTTGGAGAAAACCTTAGGAGAGAGAAGAGAGAAAAGAGAGAGAAGTGAGGGAGAAGTTGGAGATTTCTCCAGGGATTCTTTCCTGCTGTTCCATGTGCCAAGCCGTCCATCTGTGTTGTTCTTTCAGCGCTTCCAACATCATTTTTAGGTAAGAAATCCTACCCCTAACCTGTTTAGGTAATCCATGTAGGTATAGTGTTAATAAAGTTAACCTATTTCATGGTGTAGGTTGCCAATCAGTCGTTGACAACGACGAAGAGTTCCGATTCGATTCATTACGCTCCTACGGCGTAAGGTGCGGATCTTAGACGCTTAGATTACCTATTTTCAGCTTTCAATACCGTTTAATGGTAGATTGTTGACAAGAATGATGTTTGACATGTAGAACATGCTGTCCATTTTTCATTTCAAATACGAACGAAGAATATGGGATTTAGGGTATTTTGGGTATTTATAGGAAATATTGTATACGTACGTATTTTGCTGATATGATTGTCATGATTATCTGTCGTGTACCTATATTAGTTATACGTATATGATCTGTTTGGCGAAGAGATTCGCCCTAATGCACATATTGGCCGACATATGCTATGTAGACTAATGTGTGTAGAATAAGTGTTTGTTGAAATGCCTAAATCAAGATGATTTATGCATGCCATATGTTTTGAATGTAAGAACATGATTGTTCTGTATTAGACAACTCCTTGATATAAGGATCTATCATATTATATGTCAAGATCAACATACGTCAAGTACGTTGGAGTTGTGTAGTCTAAGTGTTTGTGTAAATGCTTATGTGAGTAAGCACTTAGTAAGTAGTGTTGTAGGCTAGTATTGAGATAGGATTCTCAACTACGTTGATGATGTGTATGATGTCCTCCACGTACGTTGTTGAATTGATTTCTTATGTATGGAATGCTTGTGTATGCTTAACTGCGTATGTCGTACCTTATAACATGTTGCTAACATGCTTGAATTATTTGCATTTCAATTTTATTTATCGCATATGATTACTGATTCACATTACATGATTTGGGGCTATACTCTAGTCCAGGCAGTCGGTAACAGATTAGGATTCGTGGTTGGATTCTATTCACCACGAAGGATGCTGTATGACAAACCCGAGTCATACTAGAGTTATCGGCAGTGGTTAGGCCACACGAAGTGCTTGTGCACTTCATGTCGGTTGATTCAACGTGCGCTCGTGCTAGTCAGACTCGTCAAGTAACCCGACTGACCATTGTATGTTCACCTTGTATTCGTCATAACTGCTTGAACCTAGGGTACTGAACTTACCAGTGATAACCCTGATAACTGTAGTACCTTGATCCACTATGACTCATGAGTCGGGCATGGTGGTATGGGACACCGTGGTCGAGCTGTCGGCCTACGCTGGGGCCACTAATCTCCCCGTAGTGACCAGTGAGCAACCCAGACTCGTGAGAAGATTATGGTGGTATGGGACACTATATTCTTGCTGTCGGCATACACTGATAAGGTGATGGGGGAGTGGTGCAACGAGTACGAGCAACAATCCTAACAGCCCTTTGTAGTGACCTCGAGCGTACTCTGAGTCTACGTGAGGCGACGACCCTTTCGTAGCAACAAGAGTAGAACTAGGCCTGTATTGATAAGGTGATGGGGGAGTGCAGCAACGAGTGCGTGCAACAACCCTAGTAGCCCTTGCAGCGACCTAGAAATATATCATCGTATGAGACTACTAGGAGTGACGACCCTAGACAGGATCCTTGTTGGGAATGATATAAGGAAAGTACCATAGTTTTCCAATCCTGCTATATGAAAAGGACTAATAACAACTCGGTAATCATATTCATATCGCACTGTATGTGCCTGGAAGATGTAGAGCACTGAGGGAAGAAAGCATGCCGCAGACGTAAGATGATGTCGCATGAGGGAGTATGTCGGTGAGGGCATCCATCATGTCATTTCATCCATGCATTAATCACAGTATTTAGGAATGTTTGTTTTGCTTGCTTTATCATTATCGCGTGATGGATTTGATAACATGTTAATCTTTGCTCTATGATTCCACTGAGTTAGCTTCTCACTCCCACGTTACGGGATGGTGTTTCGGACACCCACCAGTCCCTATTTTAGTTTCAGATGATGGCGATGCTTGCAAAGTAGAGCCAGACTTGATGATGATGAGGAAGATCCCTCCTTTATGCAGGTTCTGATCGACGGGATTATAGGGAGGTTGATTAGACGCCATGACACTTGTCATTTTATATTTTTGGAGCACTCATGTATATTCTTTTCTTTTTATTTTGGAGTATACATGTATCTAGTTAACCTTGTAACATGTTCACACTCTGGAGACTTACAATCATTGATATATTTTATATATCTATCATATTCTTTAATTTAACCGTCTCTGGAGTATGATATGATGTTTTGGCTTAATCCACCTCATGTTTTATGTACTATTACCGCTGACATTCATCCATCATTAAAAATGTTGCATAAGTGATGTTCTGGAACTCGGGAGTTGGGTTTCTACCCGACCCCCGATTTTCGGGATGTTACAGCTACTCATAGAGAAAGGCACTACATGTGAACCTCCACGTACAACCTAGTCTTTTCATCAAGTTTGTTGAAAATTTAAACAGTACAAAATATGTGGTACCCCATCAATCTTACTTGGTTAGAAATTCAGCTTGATCCACTCATTTTGTGGACCACACTTGTATGCTTACTCATACCATCAATTTTTTCCACTGATCGGAATAGTGTGCCCCCCACCATTCATTAGTACCTCAATGTATCCTTAGATGGCCATCTGTCCATTGATTTAAGCCATTTGACGGACCTGATGAATGAATCGACTTGATTTTTATTGCAGGTCATCTTCATGGCGTGACCACCTATGCGATATGCCGTTGTTGTATGGAAATAACAAGTTGGCGGGAAAAAGGGTTTGTGTCCAAAATTTCACTTGCATTGAGTTTTGAGGTAGGGACACGGGTTTGCTGTAGCAAGGATAGATACACATAAGGATTCCTTGTAGACACGTGGCATGTAAATATGTGATTAGTGGATATTCTACCATTGATTGGTCTTTTTCATCAAAATATGATTGATTCGACAACCTCGATCTGTGATTAGTGGATATTCTACCATTGAGTTTAGCCCATTTTCTATGATAACGTTACAATAAAGTACAAGTGCACCAATATATAATCTAACGTCTTGATTTTTCTTAGTAATTTTTGGACGCAAATTGCATCTTACCTTGCCTGTCTCCAGCAGGGAACGGGCAGTAACTTTGAGTGGCCACTGTGATGTATGGGTCTTATCCACACCGTTCATCCATTTTTTTAGTATATTTTAGGATATAAATCCAAAAATGAGGCAGATCCATGGCTCAAGTGGACTACACAATGGAGATTAAACTATTACCGTTGAAAACTTCCTGAGGGCCACTGAAGTTTTGGATGGACTTAAATATTTATCTTTTCTCTTCATCTAGGTGTTTGTATGTAACGTCTCCAAAAAATCCGTATAAAGACCCGAGTACTACATCAGACAGAAATCCTTAAGGACCATACCCTGTAGAAATTAGACGAAAATTTAGTTAAGTACTAAACTAAATAATCAATGGATTTGGCTCGAACCACTATCTATACAAATGGAAAGCCGCAAAATCGTCAGAATTACTAACTCAACACTACTTAAAAACCTAGGAGGAATCCTAAAAGCCAGTTGCTCTTGAGAGTACATTGAAACTCTATATTGGACCTGGACAGCACGTCGAAAGTCCGATGACCGCGAAACTCTAGGGTTATGACCGCCTTAATGGGCTTGACAATCATTGCGAGAATCGAGCCCAAATAGTATCCAGAACTGCACAACTTGAGTCCTGAACAAAGTGTGTGAGAAACGCGAATATCTTTAGAAAACGTAATAAAACTTAAGTAAATTGGGTCATTCGTTTACGGAAAAAATTGAAGACTTCAAACCGTTAGTTTCTGACTGAACTGCACCCATGGATCAGGAAAATTTTCCTGCACATATCTGTATACTTGTGGCCCTGATCGAGCAACAATGACTGTTGATCTGACATTGGTCCTCCACGGTCGATTCGCTAATCCGATCGAACAAAAATCATAACGTGGCTTAAATCCATGGTCAGAGAATTTACTCTATGACATAGGTGAGAAATGGACCTTCCTAAGGGCCTTGTTTGTTAGAAACAGGCACCCTTTGGCTGTAACCCAAGTATACCATGACCCTAGGGCCATTTGTATCAATTTTGGGCCTATATAATGCCCTTAAACCACCTCGTCTCTCCCTCATACGAATTTTCTAAAAACCCTAAGGGAGAGAGAGAGAAAAGAAAAGAAAAGAGGAAGGAAGAAAGAGGGATTCAGGGAGATTGTTGCAGGAATCTTCCCACATGACCCTACATGCTAGATCGTCGTTTCCTTACGCTATCCGACTTGTTTTGGTTATGGATTTGGATAAGAAACCCTAACCCTAATCTTATTGTAGAGATCCAGGTTGATAGTTTGTTGAGCTAGCTAACTTATTACGTCGTGTAGGTTTTAACGTCTCATTTTCAGAAATGTACAGTTGGATCAAGTCCGAATCGAGCTCTCCAACAAAAGGTGCGAACTATAAACGTTTAAGTTCTGGTTTTCAAGGCTTTCAATGTCAGCAATGATTTATGTTTGACTTGATTGCTGCTATATGATCTTAGTTATGACATTTTCAATAAATTATACATGTGTGAATTATGTTGAATATAAAATGCATTCCATGTGTTTGTTAAAATGTTTAAATGGGTATAAAATTATGATTTGTGCTTGACTTGACTATAAATTTAGGATTTGTGCTTGTCATATTTATCATGGTCTCCTTGTGTAATAAATTGCTATAGTTCCTGTTGTAACTAATCTAGTTTATCTACTTAGTAATGTGTAGTCTAAGTGTTTGATAATATGTCTAAATGAGAATTTGTTGATGGTTTGTATTTAATAAGAGTATTGAGTTGGGACTCTCAATTACCTTATCTATATGTATAGCTTCCTTCATGTAGTCATAATTTTGATTACGCAATTTATGGATGAAATGTAAATATTTGGTAACATGTTCAATGTGTTGACAAAATGGTCAAATGAGCATTGTATTTAGATTGTTTGTTAAATGCTTTTATGATTATTGCATGTGTTCTGCCTATTGCACTTGAGTAAGATTAGGGCTATACCCTGGCCCAGGCAATCGGTACCAATTTCCATTTAAGGGCGAAATTAGTCTCACCACATTTGATACGTTTGGTGCATCTAAGTCGTATGACGATTGTCAATAGTGGTTAGGCCACGTGGAGTACTCATGTGCTCCATGTCAATTTAGTCAGCGTATACTCGTACTAATCGAACTTGTCTAATAAACTGATTGGCTTATTGTATGTTTACCATGTATGGACATTACTGCTTGAATCTAAGGTACTACTTACCAATGTAAAGATCTGTTTCAACCATGGTTCCTCGATCCGTTAAGACTCATGAGCTGGGAATAGTGGTATGAGACACCGTGGTCGAGTTGTTGGCCTACCTGGGGTGACAAGCCTTCCTGTAATGACCAGTGAGTAACCCAAACTCTTGAGTCGGGCATGGTGGTATGAGACACTGTAACATCCCAAAAATCGGGGGTCGGGTAGAAACCCAACTCCCGAGTTCCAGAACATCACTTATACAATATAAACAATGATAAATGCATGTTGTCTGTAGAATGACATTAAACAAGATTGAGATTAAGTCAAAACAACATATCATACTACAGAGACAGTTAAATTAGCAAGCGGAAGACTGTGATAAATACATAAAATATATAATTAATTGTAAGTCTCCAGAGTGTGAACATGTTACCAGGTTAATTAAATACATGTATACTCCAAAAATGGAAAGAAAGGAATATACATGAGTGCTCCAAAAATATAAAATGACAAGTGTCAAGGCGTCTAATCAACCTCTCTGTAATCCCGTCGATCAGAACACACATAAAGGAGGGATCCTCCTCATCATCATCAATTCTGGCTCCGCTTCACAAGCAACGCCATCATCTGAAAATAAAATAGGGACTGGTGGGTGTCTGGAACACCATCCCGTAACGTGGGAGTGAGTAATCAACTCAGTGGAATCACAGAGCAAAGATTAGCATGTAATCAAATCAATCACGCTATAATAGTAAAGCAAACAATCAAACATTCCTAGATACTGTTGTTAATGCATGCATGAAATGACATGATGGATGCCCTCACCGACATTCTCCCTCATACGACACCATCTTACGCCCGCGGCATGCTTTCTTCCCATAGTGCTCCACATCTTCCAGGCACATGCAGTGCGATGTGGATATGATTATCGGGTTGTTATTAGTCCATTCATTCAGCAGTATTGAGAAACTAAGGTACCTTCCTCGTATCAATCCCAACACAGATCCTGTCTAGGGTCGTCACTCCTAGTAATCTCATACGATGTTATATTTGTAGGTCGCTGCAAGGGCTGCTAGGGCTGTTGCTCGCACTCGTTGCACTGCTCCCCCATCACCTTATCAATACAGGCTTAATGTACTCTTGTCGCTACGGAAGGGTCGTCGCCTCCCGTAGACTCAGAATACGCTCGAGGTCACTACAAAGGGCTCGTCACCAATCAGTGTAGGCCGACAGCTCGAATGTAGTGTCCCATACCACCACAATCGGCTCACGAGTCAATGGTGCTCACTGGTCACTACGGGGAGGTTTATGGCCCCAGCGTAGGCCGACAGCTTGACCACGGTGTCCCATACCACCATGCCCGGCTCATGAGTCTTTATGGATCAAGGTACCATGGTTGACAGAGTTTTCAATGATAAGTTCAGTACCCTAGGTTCAAACAGTTATTACTCATACATGGTGAACATACAATGGCCAGTCGGGTTACTTGACGGGCTCGACTAGTACGAGCGCATCTCAAGCTGAGCGACATGAAGTGCATAAAACACTTCGTGTGACCTAACCACTGCCGCCTGCCCAAGACACGACTCGCGTTCATCGACGCGTCCTTCGTGATATATAAAAGCCAACCACAAATTCAATCCATTACCAACTGCTTGGACTAGGTCATAGCCCCAAGCATTTGTGTATCAACATCAGTAAGCATATGTGAGTAACAGAAGTGAATATAAACAATCCAAGCATATTGACACATGTTATAACATACTACATAAGCAAATCAACCAACACATGCATTCCATATATATAATGAACTCAATTCATATAGCCAACATGGTGGAAATCATATACATCAGCCTATTAATTGAAAATTCAATCTCAAAACTAATTCACAACACCATTTACTCAATACATACTAATACAAACATTTATACAAACACTTAGTCTACACTCTTTAGCCTACATAGCGTATGTCGACCCAAAGTGCGCATTAGGGCGAATCTCTTCACCAAACAGAGCCTACACGCATTTCTAATATCACAACATGACAAATAACCATGGTAATTATTTCAGAAAAATACAGATGTATACTGTATTTCCTACAAATACCTAAAATGCCCTAAATCTCATATTTACCGTACGTATACGAAATGGAAAACAGACAGCATGTTCTACATGTCAAACGACGCTCTCATTAATAATCTACTACTAAACGACATTGAAAGCTTTGAAATCAGTCAATCAAAGCGTCTAGAATCCTCACCTTTTGCCTTAAACGTGTATCGATTCGAACAGAATTTCTATGCTTCGTCAACGGCGCTAAGGCGACCTAATGCACAAGATACGTAAGCTACATCGCTAAAGTATCAAAGGAATCCCTAAAACAGCAAGTGGTTAGGGTTTTTCTTACCTAGAAGTGAGTTAGAATCACCGAAAAAGTGATTTGAATGCGGTGCTTCGGTACGTGCAATAGCTGGTGCAAGTGGCAGGAAATCTCTCCCACAACTTTCTCACAATCTCTCTCTTTCTCTCTCACCACTTTCTAGGGTTTATAGCAAATTCGAATGGGAGAGATATGAGAGATTTTAAAGCCCTTATATAGGCTAAAACCTAACCTAAATAGACTTGGGAATAAGGTATACTTGAGTTATAACCAAATCGGAACTTTTTGAAGCCAAAAGAGTGTTTCGGGAGGTCCCCTGGCCGAACGCGGTTGGACTTAAGCTCATGTATACTGGATGTTGATAACATAAAGTTTTCAGTCCGGTAGAGTTTCCAAATCGCACGTGGCAGTCCAGTTTCAGTTCAGCGGTCATCGTACCTAAATCAAGTTTACAAGTCTCATGACATGAAAGAGAAATTTTTTCTGATCCGAGGGTGAAATTTGGCTGAATTCTGATGGTCAGAACGCTTAATAATAATGTGCAACGACATGTGCCAGATTTTTAATTAAATTTCCAAATCTTTACTCTTTCTCACTCTCTTCACTCCAGGCTCAATGAAATAGCCTCAGAACATCGGTTGGGCTTGATTTTCGAAACGATTGTCAAGTCCAGCCAAGCGGTCATAACGGTCTAAGATTGTAGATATCGAACTTTCGACGCGCGGTCTAGATCCAATACAAGGTTTCAAAGGGTTCCTAGGAACAAATCGGTTTAGAGTTTGATCCTGGATTTCAGGGTAAGATAGCGTCATTGGTTCTACAAGTTTTAGATCTTGCAGAACGTATTTAAAGCGATCAGGGATAATTTCACAGCTAATCTAACGTAGCGCTAGTTAACTTACGCTTATTTTCTAAAGGAATTAATCCTAAGTGATTTCTTTGACTTTGGAATTGGGTTCTGAGAGGTTACCAAGGTGCTATGGTTGACCCATTGCCTAAGGACGTCTAACCCCAGGTTGGCAAAAATCTAGGGTGTTACAATCTACCCCCCTTAAAATAAAATTTCATCCCCGAAATTGGCTAAGGATAATGAGTCCCTAGAGCGACTTTAATATTGACATTCTAAGGAAGGTTCAGATCCTTTTTAGTGACCTAACCTTACATATAACCTAAATCAACTATTTCGATCTTGGGCCAGTGGGAAGAGGCCAACTACGCTTCCGTTGCACTAATCTAATCCAACGGTTGTATTAGATAATCATAAGTAGATTGGGCTCAATACGTTCTACCCCCCTTAAAACTTAGTTCTACTTAAGGTTCAAGAATCTATGTCTCGATCCGTATATCGGAACGAGGTGTAACTTAGGGCCTATCCTTGACATGAAATAGGAAACAACTTCTCACTACATTGGTCTTCCTTTGCTAATGATGCGTTCTATGGCATTCGTACATATAGTTGCAGAAAAGAGCTGAAATGACGGGTGTTGTGGTTGATTTCAAGGATGGATGTGAGTTTGTGGCAAGAGGTCTAATCTCTATTGGCTGTATGTCCTCAACATTTTCCAAAGGCAAAGCAATAACTTTTGGTTGTAAATGGTCGGCCAACATGGAAGAAAAGTCGTGTAGTGGGTCTGAGCCGGATACAGAGACTTTCTGCCTAGACTCTGATAGAAAATTCGTCATATCAGATCTTAATCCTAGACGATGAAGATCTTCTGCTTGATCAAAGCATTGGATTTATTGGCAACTACCAGGATTAAGAAGTCAATTCAAACCGCGAATATATCGCTTACATGTACAGTTCCTTTACTCTGTGTTCCCGAATGCAATAAGCTCTTGGGAAAGGCAATTCAAAGGGGCGTGCTAGTTTATTCTAAGTTCAATCTGAGGGATTTATAAGTTTTCCCTGAGAGTGAATGATTCTAAGTTAAAATAACTTTCCCAAGGGTTATAACAGAAGTCTCTAACTATTAAGGGGATCTATTGAAAGAATGAGGTACTACTCCAACCAAATCTAACCTACTATTCCTTAGCATATACAGGCTTTACACTGCTTAATTCAACTAGTAGCCTAGTCTGTAACTCACTATCTATAATCCAAAACCTAAGCCTATACGCTAAATGGTTTAATACCATTTCTACTACAGGGGATTGTTCTATCGCTTAGGGTCAAGATTGTCTAAATGGAATTGAATTTCCTATATCATCAGATCCTTCAAATCTAGGAGTACTAACTCTAAGCCCAAAACTCCAAGGGTCTATATGTCTAGTGGTCTCAAGTTGTGTTAACTGGGACCGCATTACTAATCCCATGTTGGCATTGGGAGTGACATGCTTGGTAAGAGGGTGGGGTGGGATAAAAATTAATTTTGTAGGCTTAATCCCGGGATTTACAACATGGTAGTGGAACCATAGGATACACCTAATCTAAGGACAATACCTTACAGTGAACGAAATGTCATGCACTTCATTTAACAAAATTTATCACAATACATGGAATAAAATTTCACATGCATTATGACAAGGACGACTGCGGCTATGCTAAGCCCAAACCACTAAACACAACACATTTTCTACCTATGATATCACTAGACCCATCAACAACAAAACATAAAAATTCTTAAAACGGTAATCAAACAATATACAGGACAACGACATAAATGCCTAATTCTACCAAAGGACTTCTACTACGGTCCTGACTTACCTTCTTTAATACTGTCTAGTTTAATACTGTCTGTTGCCCATTAGAGCTCAATCGGCCATGTATTTTCAATACTCCTCAAGCTAAGAACATGGAGGAAAGGGGGAGGTAGGGCTGACCTAATGGGATAACACAAATCTAGGTCTTATAGAGGAATGAAACAGGATATCAAAGGCTAGGATTTCAAAGGGAAAAGAGCAAACTAGGTTGGGATGGAGACTCACACGATTTGAGCTTCAAATGGAAAATGTAAGGGCTCAAAATGTGAGAGAACGGAAAGAGAGGGGAGTGTTTACCACTGTAACCAATGAATGGGCGTTGATTGTGGCAGAAAACGGGATTGGGGGCATTTTGAAGTGGATTTTGAAGGGGAGGCAGCAACAAAACGTGAGAAGGGAGAGCTTGGGAGGGTTGTTTGTGAAGGAGGTAGGCCTTTGGGGCATTTTTAAGGGACGACCCACATATAGGAGGGGTACCCTATGCACCAAAGTGCATCGGCCCGAAGTACGGCCCAAGCGGGGCCCACCGGTCGGCGAGGTCTTCACTGGTGAAAGTCATGTCTGGCGAGGCTGGTCATATGGGCTGGGTCCCCCTTGCCCTAGGGGTCCCAAATATATGTGGCTCCCACCCTGGATCATTCTAGATTAGCGTGGGTAGGCCCATGACTCCATTCAAGGCGTTTTGGGGCCAATTTACAAACTGGGATGAATTTATGCATTATGTAGCATATAATTTTGGGGTAGGAGATGCTATTCCATCCAATTAACCTATTTATTCCATGAGATTTTCTAATTGGAATGGTAAAAAGTTTAATTTATACATATATTTACTATTTATAGTAAATTTTTGTTTAGGTATGATTCACTATGCTTTACACATTAGTATTTATGTCTAGTGTGAGAGGACTTAGAAAAAGTTAAAGAATGGGGTGGTGGAAGGAGAGATTCTGAAAGAATGGGATGAAAAGGGATTTTAGGCCTTGAGATTGAGTGTAAGGGTGTTGTGGTTACACCGCAACCCAAGGAAATTCATTGATAGGTTTGGAATCCTTCAGGGAATGACTCAAACCCGTCGACTTATGACCTAGAGGCAACTTAGGTCGCTTCACGCGACCGAAGATATGTATGGCCTAAATTATCGTATTGTCTCACCTGTCGGCAAAACTTGGGATTCTAATATAGTTTCTAAGTTTCCATCGCCCCCTTCCTAAGTAAGAGTGCGTCAGTGTACGTTGTGTTACCATAACCCAGGTCCGGTTTAATCCAAATCATGCTCTGATACCATCTGTAACATCCCGAAAATCGGAGGTCAGGTAGAAACCCAACTCCCGAGTTCTAGAACATCACTTATGCAACATAGATAATGATAAATGCATGTTGTCTGTAGAATGGAATTAAACAAGATTGAGACTAAGCCAAAATAACATATCATACCCCAGAGACAGTTAAATTAGCAAGCGAAAGACTGTGATAAATACATAAAATATATAATTAATTGTAAGTCTACAGAGTGTGAACATGTTACCGGGTTAATTAAATACATGTATATTCCAAAAATGGAAAGAAAGGAATATACATGAGTGCTCCAAAAATATAAAATGACAAGTGTCAAGGCGTCTAATCAACCTCTCTGTAATTCCGTCGATCAGAACACGCATAAAGGAGGGATCCTCCTCCTCATCATCAAGTTCGGCTCCGCTTCACAAGCAGCGCCATCATCTGAAAATAAAATAGGGACTGCTGGGTGTCCGGAACACCATCCCGTAACGTGGGAGTGAGTAATCAACTCAGTGGAATCATAGAGCAAAGATTAGTATGTAATCAAATCAATCACGCTATAATAGTAAAGCAAACAATTAAACGTTCCTAGATACTGTTGTTAATGCATGCATGAAATGACATGATGGATGCCCTCACCGACATTCTCCCTCATACGGCACCATCTTACGCCCGCGGCATGCTTTCTTCCCACAGTGCTCCACATCTTTCAGGCACATGCAGTGCGATGTGGATATAATTATCGGGTTGTTATTAGTCCATTCATTCAGCAGTATTGGGAAACTAAGGTACCTTCCTCGTATCAATCCCAACACAGATCTTGTCTAGGGTCGTCACTCCTAGTAATCTCATATGATGTTATATTTGTAGGTCGTTGCAAGGGCTGTCAGGGCTATTGCTCGCACTCGTTATACCGCTCCCCCATCACCTTATCAATACAGGCCTAATGTACTCTTATCGCTATGGAAGGGTTTTCGCCTCCCGTAGACTCAGAATACGCTCGAGGTCACTACAAAGGGCTCGTCACCAATCAGTGTAGGCCGACAGCTCGAATGTGGTGTCCCATACCACCACAATCGGCTCACGAGTCAATGGTGCTCAATGGTCACTACGGGGAGGTTTGTGGCCCCAGCGTAGGCCAACAGCTCAACCACGATGTCCCATACCACCATGCCCGGCTCATGAGTCTTTATGGATCAAGGTACCATGGTTGACAGGGTTTTCAATGGTAAGTTCAGTACCCTAGGTTCAAGCAGTTATTACTCATACATGGTGAATATATAATGGTTAGTCGGGTTACTTGATGGGCTCGACTAGTACGAGCGCATCTCAAGCTGAGCGACATGAAGTGCATAAAACACTTCGTGTGGCCTAACCACTGCCGCCTGCCCAAGACACGACTCGCGTTCATCGACGCGTCCTTCGTGGTACATAGAAGCCAACCATAAATTCAACCCATTACCGACTGCCTGGACTAGGTCATAGCCCCAAGCATTTGTGTATCAACATCAGTAAGCATATGTGGGTAACAGAAATGAATATAAACAATCCAAGCATGTTGACACATGTTATAACATACTACATAAGCAAATCAACCAACACATGCATTCCATATATATAATGAACTCAATTCATATAGCCAACATGGTGGAAATCATATACATCAGCCTATTAATTGAGAATTCAATCTCAAAACTAATTCACAACACCATTTACTCAATACATACTAATACAAACATTTATACAAACACTTAGTCTACACTCTTTAGCCTACATAGCGTATGTCGACCCAAAGTGCGCATTAGGGCGAATCTCTTCGCCAAACAGAGCCTACACTCATTTCTAATATCACAACATGACAAATAACCATGGTAATTATTTCAGAAAAATACGGATGTATACTGTATTTCCTACAAATACCTAAAATGCCCTAAATCTCATATTTACCGTATGTATACGAAATGGAAAATAGATAGTATGTTCTACATGTCAAACGGCGCTCTCATTAATAATCTACTACTAAACAACATTGAAAGCTTTGAAATCAGTCAATCAAAGTGTCTAGAATCCTCACCTTTCGACTTAGACATGTATCGATTCGAACAGACTTTCTACGCTTCGTCAACGGCGCTAAGGTGACGTAATGCACAAGATACGTAAGCTACATCGCTAAAGTATCAAAGGAATCCCTAAAACAGCAAGTGGTTAGGATTTTTCTTACCTAGAAGTGAGTTAGAATCACCGGGAAAGTGATTTGAATGTGGTGCTTTGGTACGTGTAATAGCTGGTGCAAGTGGCAGGAAATCTCTCCCACAACTTTCTCACAATCTCTCTCTTTCTTTCTCACCACTTTCTAGGGTTTATAGCAAATTCGGATGGGGGAGATATGAGAGGGTTTAAAGCCCTTATATAGGCTAAAACCTAACCTAAATAGACTTGGGAACAAGGTAGAGTTATAACCAAATCGGGACTTTTTCGAACTAAAAGAGTATTTCGGGAGGTCCCCTGGCCGAACGCGGTTGGACTTAAGCTCATGTATACTAGATGTTGATCACATAAAGTTTTCAGTCCGGTAGAGTTCCCAGATCGCACGTGGCGGTCCAATTTCAGTTCAGCGGTCATCGTACTTAAATCAAGTTTACAAGTCTCATGACATGAAAGAGAAATTTTTTCTGATCCGAGGGTGAAATTTGGCTGAATTCGAACACTTAATAATAACGCACAACGACATGTGCCAGATTTTGAATTAAATTTTTAAATCTTTACTCTTTCTCACTCTCTTCACTCCATGCTCAATGAAATGCCTCAGAACATCGGTTGGGCTTGATTTTCGAAACGATTGTCAAGTCCAGCCAAGTGGTCATAACAGTCTAAGATTGTAGATATCGGACTTTCGACGCGCGGTATAGATCCAATACAAGGTTTCAAAGGGTTCCTGTGAACAAACCGGTTTAGAGTTTGATCCTGAATTTTAGGGTAAGATAGCGTCATTGGTTCTACAAGTTTTGGGTCTTGCAGAACGTATTTAAAGCGATCAGGGACAATTTCACAGCTAATCTAACGTAGCGCTAGTTAACTTACGCTTATTTTCTAAAGGAATTAATCCTAAGTGATTTCTTTGACTTTGGAATTGAGTTCTGAGAGGTTACCAAGGTGCTATGGTTGACCCATTGCCTAAGGACGTCTAACCCCAGGTTGGCAAAAATCTGGGGTGTTACAGACACCGTGTTCGAGCTGTCGGCTTACGATGAGGTAACGAGCCTCCTCATAGTGACATCGAGTATAAACTCTTAAATTTGCCTATTCACTATTTTCATTAGAGTGATGCCCTACAGCTTGCCTATCGTATGTGGTTAACTAGGACTGATGACCCTAGATGGATCCTTTGTTTGGATAAATAATTTAAAGGGAGGTACCTTAGCTTCCCAAATCTGTTGTATGAATAAGCCTAATTAAGAACCCAGTTAATATGATTATGCACCGCATTGCATGTGCCTTTGTAGACGAAGGGCATGATTTGGGAGTTTGTCATGCGCGAATGACTGATATTGTCACTTGTGAGGGAGCTTTGTGCGAATTCATGCATCATTACTGCACTCCATTCTTGTATTAACCAGAGTATTTAGGAAGTGATTGTTGTATTATTTTATCATTGCTGCTTGATTGAATTGATAACATGTTAACCTTTGCCTTATAGTACCACTGAATTGATTATTCACTCTCACTCTAGGACGGTATTTTAAAACACCAACTAGACTCTGTTATAGATGTGGGTGATGAGGATGTATATGCAATGGAATTGGATTTCGTAGATGAGAAGGAAGAGTTCTCCTATGTTCAGATCTCTAGCAGGTCTATATAGACCTCGTGCTGCTTCGATGGGATTATAGGGATACATGGATTAGTCGGACATTTACATTTTGACATTTTATATATTTTGAAACAACACTTGTATATATATTCAGCCCGGTAATATACTCATAGTCTGGAGGTTGTGAAACACGTATATAATTTATATATCTATCTCAGTTTTTTGCTTGCTTAATTACATTAACTCTGGAGTATGATATGCTGATTTAGTATAATCTCTCTCATGTTTAATACACTAATATGGACAACATTTAAACATAATTATCTATATTGCATAAGTGATGCGTTATATCTCGAGAGTTGAGCTTTGCTCGACCCTTGAAATCTGAGGCGTTACAATGTAACTTTATGAATAGGTTAGATGAAAAATAAACATCACGGTGGGCCCTAAAAAATTTTCAACGATGAGAATCATTATCATTGCTGCTTCCTATGGTGTGGTACACTTGAGGCTTATATCTGCCTCATTCTTAGGCTTCTAGCATAAAATTAATAGGAAAAAAGTGAACGGAGAATGTGAATAAGACCCATACATCACGGTGGCCACTCAATGCTCTTGCTCGTTCCTAGCTGGAGATAGGTATCCGTAATTTTTGGGTTCTAGAGTGGGTCCCATCATTGTGGGTGGTTTTAATTTGAGTTACTGGGAGGAACCGTGATATATGTCTTCTATCCCCGCTGATCTATTTAATGTAGGAACTTAAAAAGTAAGCATATCAAAAGCTTAAGTAGAAACAATACGAATTGAACCCCTACCGTTGAAATTTTCTTTGGGAGTACAAAAATTTTGGATCGAGTTTAAATTTGTGTTTTCTCTTCATCCATGTTTGTGTGACCTTATGAATAGGTTGGATGACAAATAAATATCACTATAGACCTTAGTTCAGTGTCAACTGTGGACATTATTATTCCTATTGTTTCCAGTGGTGTGGCCCACTTGAACATTGAATATGATTCAATTAAGATATTACCTTGAAATGATATGTACAGTATAGATAAGATACATATAATACGCAAGATTGCTTCTTACTGGGAGCCTCATCCATCTATCCTGGCGAATAGAACAAATATGGCCCAATTTTTTAAAATATGGCAAACAATACACAGATTTTCAAACTATTGGTACGTTTTAAACTAGTAAAAATTTAAAGTTTAAATTTATTTATTAATTATAATAAACATTTCAAAACATTTTCACTTTTAATGTACTTTTTTGTTACCATCCTTAAAAAAACCTCAAAATTTGAAAATCTTATGAGAAATTTGTAGGATGGGAAATTGAAAGAACTAGATTAACTCGTTTGGGTTGTCAAAGCCCATATGTGCCAACTTGGCACACATGTTTGAGACCTGGGCTACTTCCTAGGTGGGGCTTAATGAGAGTCAAGGCAAGGCTGGTACATTCAGTAAGTTGGCTACATGTATGTTTGAGTATATGTATTTGGTTATCTTCTTTCAAACTATCAACCTCCTCATAAGAAGGTGTCTCACAAGATGAGCGGAAGGCCAAGTCATGTTTGATGTGGGACCTACTAGTCACGTACATTGTAAGAAAATTTTGAACTTGATTTTTCTCCACGCATTCCTGGCCATCAAGACTTTAACCCGTCAAATACCGTTGAGAAGGAAAAGTAAAAAAGTAAAACTTAATCATTCCTCCTTTTAAAAGCTGCCACTCAACTCCAATAAAATGTGATTGTAGGTTGTATTAATACTTAAAGATTAGCAGCTAAAGGCGTGACGCGTGGGTGTACACTGCATGTAACCATTGAAATTTTTTTAAAGATCCAATCTAAGTCGTCTATACCATGTGCTGGTCCAAAATCAAGCGAAGGTGGACATCATGCAAGCATCGATGTCACATGTGTATTGTATTAATGGGTGCATGTAACCATTGAAATTTTTTTAAAGATCCAATCTAAGTCGTTTATACCATGTGTTGGTCCAAAATCAAGCGAAGGTGGACATCATGTAAGCATTGATGTCACATGTGTATTGTATTAATGGGTGCATTATAGATTAGAGTATCCTTTATTCAATAATTTGAGTTATGATGTAAAGCAGGCTGTAGATATATTCCTCACCTAGAATAACAAAAAAAAGTTCCGACAAAAGCGGGTGTAATCCATTAGACATGAGCTTAGCTTTATATGGAGCATAATGTAATTAGGCTCCAGACACATTCGGCTCAGAGAAATTCATTTCGGATTGAGAAAAAGAATGTCGTTCAAAGTGTAAACTACAAATCAATCATGACTTTTGATCCGAAGTGAGTTACGGGATGCACCACTTATGAATTTCGATTGAAATTTTGTTCCGAAGCCAACTAATTCCATAGGTGTGTTGCATTATACCGTTTTGTGAGAAAATGACAAATTCCTACTCTAGTCTTCCATTTTTCGAAAGCTTAATATTTTTAGTAAGTTATAAATCAGATGTAACTTTTTATACTTAGAGTTTCAGTATTTAGTGTTTTCTTAGAGTTTGCTTTTTATCATGTAAGGAATTATCCTGCCTAGTTGGATTAGAACTTTATATTTTTAGTAAGTTTTACTATTTTAGGATAGTTTTAATTTATTTGCATTAGGACTCTTAATTAGGATTTTATTTTATTATTTAAAGCTTCGTAAGCTTCGAGAGACATATTTCAATAAAATATTTTCTAATTTTCTTAACTCTTGTGGATTTGAGAGTCATTATGCCTTGTGGATTCAACGTCTTATTCACTTGAGGAAGATAGCGATCTCCTTTTTATCCCTTCACACCCTTCTCTACGTCAAGTTACCATAACTATAAGTAGTTACTCATATGTCTTTACGAGAGAAGCTAGATTGCTAAATAAAACAAGGAAAAAATAATATAAAAAGAAAAAAAGAAGAAAGAAGAAAAACATTGAGAAATTTGGAAAGCACTTTGGAGGAGGGCCACCACATGCAACAAAAATCTCTATAACACCTATTTTACTCTCATTGTAAAACACCCAAGTCTGTGGAGTCATTATGCTGTAAATGTAAAATCCACACCACCCAGTAAGTTATGTTAAACCTTACCACTAAACAACAAAAAAATCCACAGCTCAAATGGGCAAACACCACATGGGAAAATGGGAATTGTTCATGAGCTATTATCATGTATATCTTTCATCAAACTCATTAATCAAGCGCAACTCACCAAGATGAAAAGAGAAAATACAAAAAATAGCTCGATAAACTACTTAGTGCCTCTAGTGGGATAGAATCAATATATCCCATCTTGGCATCTCTATATTGTTGCTGCTTTTTTTCTTTATTGTACTTGTGTGTGTGTGTGTGTATTTCCTTTTCTCCTTAAAAGAAAAAAAAGAAAAAAAAAACTATAATAGGTCAAATAATGTGAACTTAGTGGTTTTGGGGGTAATTTTTCATTGTTTTCCATTGTTGTAGCTTATCTTTTGTATGTATCATTTAAATAATGGGTGTCATTAGATACGCAAGGTAAATTTTACATATATAACATGGTGGACCCTATAGAGGTAGGTTGTTTTATATGTTGGTTTGTAGCCAATTCAAATCTCTATCGGGGGACCGCGGAAGCACATGGAGATAAATCAAGCAAAGTATTCCAATCGCACAATCAAGACTAATCACAAAGACTCCGATTTTAATGTGGAAAAACCCTTTCGGGAAAAAACCACAACACAAAACAATAGATATCACTATGAAAGCAGAAATTACAAGAGATAGAGAGAATACCTAATTTGAACAAGCCTCGAATCTCCCCTTTAAGCCCTCGAAAACCTTACGAACAAATTAGAAAGCTCTGAGATACACCACAATCCTAATTACACCCCTATATATAGCCTTAAGGAGAATCACAATCGAAATAAAAAATAAATCCTGTAAATATGCAATTATGTGCGTTCATTCGATGACACGTTCGATGGCATCGACAGACCATCGAGGGCATTGAACCCACTTCGATGACATCGAACTAATGACCAAAATGTTCCAACGACTAAGCATGATTTTCTTGAAATTTACCATTGTCATCGAGTAGGCCTTCGATGTCATCGACCAACCTTCGATGGCATTGACCAGTCTTTGATGGCATCGAACAGGGCACCTAAAGTGTCCAACAACCAACTCGATAAAATTCATATTTTATCGATGGCATCAAACGTATCATCGACAAACCCATTGATTTACAGATTTTAGACATCAATCAACAATATCTACCATATATTGGACTTCACATATACAATATAGTAGGCTTTAAACATTTTGGATGTTTTATGGGCTTCACATAATAATGTTGCATATGATTTCAATGTGCTTTCTTAGAAGGATTCTAATCTTTTAGAAATTGTTATGGGTAAAACTGGATTAGTTAAGGAGAAGAGGTCAGCTCAAACAACTGTGTTCATCACGTGATCAGCCAACGCTAGTTGTGACCGAGGAGCTCCTTAAGGGCCAGAAAGAGCTTTCTATTATACTTCGTTGTACGACCTTGAGCTCCTTCACGGTCCCATCCATTTTTGAGTTGCTGCTCGGAACATCTCTTGTTAAGGGCCCCCGAGGTATGACCCTGCACGAGGTAAAACTCTGAGCTTTCATACTCACAAAAGCCCCGCACTGTACGACAAAATGAAGAGGATGGTCATCCCCGATATCTCGTCTATATTCTGCAAGGGAAAGAGCTCAGTCTCAGTCATCTAACACGACCCTCGAGGGTAGGTCGGTGGGTCTAGGTCAGTAGGTCGGTAATCTACCCAATGCCAAGGGAAAACTCGACTATAGCTCGCTAGAGAATCCAGGTCAGCAGGCTACTGTTCAGAATGACCCTATAAGTCACGTCAGACTCTCGAGCTCAACCTCCTACTACATATCTCCTCTGATTTTGACTATTCAGGTCTTACCGAAGAGATCTGTCTGGGATCTTAGCCGAATATCCTGAAAGATAACCACGACACGAATCTGCCCAAGATCTCACCGGAGGATCTCGGGAGATACCTGCGACATGTTCGGGATATAAATCATTCTACAATACGCCCCTATTAAACATGAAAATCGTCCTCTAAGCCACCACCCCCTCTTTAACTATAAATAAGAAGCATCTCTAATGGTAAAAGGTAAGCACAATAAAGCCCAAAAAACACACCGAATAACCTTACGTTTTACTAGACCTATTTGACTTTGGCATCAGAGAGTCCTTTGCTGTAGCTAGGGTCTCCATCTTTGTTTTCTCTTATAGGTATCAAGTGTTTTAAGGAGGACGTCTAAATTTCTACATCAACAAAAATATTTTAAATTTAGGGCCAATTTGATAAGACAATTCTATAGTAAAAATATTAGTTCTCGAATGATAATAAAATCTTTTTTCATTATGTTGAAAATATTTTGGAATTCTTTTTTAAAAAGTCTTTGGTAAAATAATAATGGATGTTTAGGTAAATGAATTTCACAAAGCAGTCATTAGACTTATCCATAGTTAAGAGTCAATGGCATAAGAAATAAGATGGCTATTCTCTAATAAATATAAAATTTTTACTTTCAATGCACATAGGGTCCTAAATTTGAAATCTTACTTTATAGGACAAAAATGAAAATAATCATGCATAATCATTACAACTTTCATATCCATGCCTTAAATTCCTCACGGTCACGGTCAAACATAACAAGATTATAGAAATTTTGGTTGTGATTTCTTTTACTAAAGATATCTAGAATTCAAATTGGCCTTTCATTCAAATTAAGTTGTCCAAATTATGGTCTCAATTTAGATATATCATGAATACAAGATCTAATCTAAATATTTTACTTTCGAACATGTATTAAATGGTTAAAAAATAAACTAAAAATCTAATGATCCTATTCCAGTAAAAAAGTGTGCATGCATGGATGGTTAGGATTGTTCAACCAATCTGCCTTTTTTAATGTGACATTGCAGGCGTTCCATAATTTAATTGATTTAACTTAAATTAATATATGACGCTTGAGCCATCCATGAGTGATTGCATGCGTTGAGCCATGCTCCGCCAGCGTAAAAATAATTCTCATTTTAGAACTGTAAGTACATTTTTGTAATTCAAGTGGAGCTTTAGGGTTAAATTGGAGCAAGAAGACAGATTTTGTCTGCCACCATTTTAGTAACATAGGGTACCATTGTAAACAGAAAATTATTTGGAAGCATGTCAGCGGACTGCAGATGTGGTTTGAAAATAATAATAAAATCGTAGAAGGCCTAGATGCTTCATACTTAGCACTCCACTGGTGTACGCTGGAAAATAATTAATTCAAATCCAACCGACCAAATAGTGAGGCCGACCGTATGTTGCTCAGATCAATGGAGATTAGTTTTTTGAGTATGGACTGCTGAGGGCTTTTCATTTTAACCGTCCGTAGATAGTCCCTTGTCTTGTTAGGGGAATATTTCAGTGACCTTCCTAGCTTATGACCTATTCGAATTGGGGCCCGCTATTTGGACGGTACGAGTGAGTTACGTTTATGCCACCTATTCAATCTTTAAAGCATCTGTGCTCTGCCAAACTATCAAAGCTTTTCGACTTAGGGTCTACGGTTTAAGGTGGATTCAGTCGGGTCCGGTGTGCGAGTTAGAGGGGCCAAACCCCAAAAAAAAAAAAGAAAAAAAAGAAAAAAAGAAAAAGAAAAAAAAAAGTTATGACTGTGGGACCCACCTTTATTTATGTATTGTATATCCATGCCGTCCGTCCATTTTCCTAGGGTTGGCCCAAAACAAAGCATATCCAAATCTCAACTCAAGTGGGCCTACCAAACAGGAAACAATGGTAACAATGGCGATTGGCCATTAAAAACTTCCTATAAGCCATGATATTTTTGAATCAACCTGATTTTTGTACTTTCCTTTCATTTAGATTCGTTTGGCCTTATCAATAGGTTAGACGGCAAATAAACATTACAGTGTTCAATCGCTAGTCTCTTATGCTCTAGTTCATTTAAATCTTTATCTGCTTCAATTTTCAGCCCACATCCTAAAAGGATCCGGGAAAATAAAAAGAAGGTGTAAATATACAACACATACTTCAAATAGACCACATGTTCATGACCTCATTATACTGAGTTACAAGAGAAATCCACTCCATCCATCAATTTTGAAATTACAACAAGACAATATTTCATATGGTTGTTCTCATTGGGAGGAACTGAGAACACATTACCCTCATTCAAAACTTGCGGCCCATTGCCGCCATTGATAGCGAGACCACAATATCGAAATGGGGTTACCTTCACTCAGTTTACCATTTCAACCACGCAACGTAGCCAACTTATATTAAATAATTTATTATCCAAACTTCAGCCTAATGGGTGACATAAGCCAGGCAAACAGATGGGATGTTACACAGATCAATATTAGGCCTTTCCTAGGAAGTTTCTGTGCTCTAAACCTAGTTGGGGTCACCATAATGTTTGTGAGAAATCCACACTGTCCATCTGTTTTTTGAGCTCGTTTTAGGACTATAAACCGAAGTAAGAAGGATCCAAGGCTCAAGTGGGCCGCACCAAAGGAAAAGGTGGGTAGGGAAATTCCTACCGTTGAAACCTCCCTGGGGTGGACAGTGATGTTTACAAGCCATCCATACCGTTTATAACGTCATTAATACTGGGATGAACTGAAAAAACAAATATGAGCCTGATTCAAAAAAATCTATGGCCCCACGAATATTTCAACTGTGGACGTTCATTCCTAACATTTTCGGAAGACTTGACTCTTGAGTATTGGATCCGGCTCATTTTTGGCCTCACATCCTAAAATGAGCTCAAAAAACGGATGGACGGGGTGGATTTCACACAGAAATCATGGTGGGCCGCAACTAGGTTCCCAGGCAGGAACTTTCTGTAGAAGCTTTCGCAGGAAATCCGCGTCCTCATGAAAGGGAGAGTTGGGTAGAGTTCTGACTCTCAAGCTACGCTACGTCGCTACCAAAAACTGCAATTTCTCGTCCAAAAGTGATCGTTCATGTTGATGGGGACGTGTCAATGCGGTTGGCACACGTGCCAAATCCGAGCTGTTCATCTGGTGGGCCTATCATGGATGTGCTAGGGTTCTAAGACACCGGCTTTTAAGCTCGTCTATTGGTTAAAAAGCAAGTGGACCGTTGGAAAATTTATTTTTCCCAATAACTTTCTACTTTCCGTACATAAAGTTTCTGACTTTGACTGGCGGAGAAACCCAGTTGTTGGAACGAGAAATGCGGTTGAACGAACCGGAAGGACGCGGATTCCCTGCCACAGGCTTGCTAGGTGGGGTCCACTGTGATGTTTGTGAAAAATTCACCCGTCCATCCGTTTTTACCGATCATGTAACATGGGCACAAACGAGGCAGATCCAAAACTGGAAGGTTTTTACATTTACAACATGGTGGGCCCACAGAATTGGGTGTTGTATAGGATCCCCGTCCAATATCCACATTGAACTGAAATCCGGTCATAGGTTTGGTGGGATCTTCCAATACGAGAGATTCTCTTGTTACCGGAGTGGGGACGGAACAGATGAGTGGTCTGGATTTCTTAACCATAGGCAGGTTGAGGGGACTCCGTGGGACGCGGTTTGGCTGATGACCCCAACACTAGCCAGCTAGCTTATGTCAAAACTCTGTGGGCCCCACCATGATGTATGTGTTTTATCCAGGCCGTCCATCATTTTGCCAGCTCATTTTAAGACATGAGGATTGCAGCACATCCAAAGCTCAGGTGGACTACACTACGACAACAGTGGGGATAGTGACGTTTACCGTGAATCAATTCTCCTCATCTGCTTCCTCCATTCTCCTCCCATCCACACCGCAGAAAACAGTGGGGAGAGTGGCCGAGATTGAGATTGATAAAATCCACGTACTCTTTTTAGGTCACCAGGGCATGTTCAGGGCGGGCTCCAACGGACGAGGGCCCCGGATTGTGAACACGTGTGCCATTTTGGCACGCGTGAATCAACCCTTCCATCTCGCCTCCAGTGAATAATCGCCTTGGACGCTGTTTGGCTAGTTACGCTGCAACCGGCCAGGTGACTAGTGTTCGGTGCTATGTGGACTCTACCACGATGTATGTGTTTTATCCACGCCGTCCATCCATTTTGAAAGATAATTTTAGTACTTGATCCAAAAAATTAATTATATATAAATATTAGATGGACCACACAATGGGAAAACAGTAGTGATTGAATGTCCACCATTAAAAACATCCTAGGGCCCGATGTAATGGTTATTTAACATCTAACCTGTTTATTAGGTCATGCAGACTTGGATGAAGGGAAAACGTATATATCAGCGTGATACAAAACTTTTGTGGCCCCTAAGAAAATTTTAATGGTGGGCGTTCAATCAACACTGTGCGGTTCACTTGAGATTTGGATCAAACGAATTTTTGGGCTCATTCCATAAGATGATATGGAAGAATGGATGGACGGCATGGATGAAATACATACATCATAGTGGGGCCCACAGAGCACGGACCACTAGCCATTGGCTAATGGCAGTGTCAGTAGCCAATCCGTTTCCATCGCCTTGACAGAAGATAGGAGATCTTAGTCAACCATCCGTTTATCGGCCATCACTCATCATGGCATTTTGATGGTGGGCTCCACTTGACGAGTGGCCCTGATCGTGAACACGTGTGCCACGAATCACCCTTGCATTCCCTCCTCCCGCGAATCGCCTTTGGAGTTCTCATGATTGATTGATAGAAGATAGGAGACAGGTGTGGATCCACCGTTCATTTCTACTTTAGACCCACAAAGATCTGGGAAAGGATTGGCTACTCCCCCTGCCACCAGCCCCGTGGCTAATGGTTGGTGCTTATGGGCCTTACCATGATGTATGTGTTTCATCCATTTTTTTAGGTCATTTTAGGCGTGATACCAAAAGTTGGGAGGGATATAAATCACATGTGGATCACACCGTAGGAAAACAATAGTGGTCGGATATCCACCATTAAAATTATCCTTGGTCTCTCTGTACTGTTTATTTGACATCCAATCTATTAATTAGGTTACACAGGCACAGATGAAGGTAAAAAACAAATATCAGCTTGATCCAAAACTTTTATGGCGCCCAAAAGGTTTTTAATGGTCCACGCTTATTCAACATTGTTTCCTGTAATGTGATCCAATTGAGATTGATATATACCTCAATTTTTCTCTCATACCATAAAAGGATAAGTAAAAATAGATAGACGGCATGGATGAAACATATAAATCATTCTGGGGCCCACAGCGCACCGACCACCAGCCATTTGCTGGTGGCAGTGGGAGTAACCAATCCGCGTCCCAAACATCTATACGTACGTGGAGTACGGATCCTCTAAAACACTTGTATATTAAGCTGAGTCTACAACTGATGTGTGTGGGGCCCACGGTGGTGTATATTGCATCCGATCCGTACAACAGGATCTTCCCACTATATAAATAGAATGCCCATAAAATAAGGTCGATCCAATCATTAGATGGGCCACCACATGAATTTGAAGGTTTCACGTGAATTTTCATCGATTTAGATGGCGTGACCCACAAGATTATAAAATCATCCCGACGTTTTTGTACTTCCTATTTTCATGATAGTTTGACCCTTCTGGACGGGTGAGATGCTACGCAAACACGCAGAATGAGCCCACGTACACAGCTAGGTGCACAAAACTCTCATCTACATCAGTTGCAGGGGAACCAATTTCGGATACACGCATCATTCCCATTCGAAACTCCTAATCCCAGCGTGGGGTCACGATTCTCAGCTTCATCATTCCGAACGCACACAATTTCTTACTCAAATCAAGTTTTCAAATACAAAAATACAACACCTTGCAAGGTTAGTGGACTTTTAGAAAATATGTAATCCTTATTCCTCAACACCGCATGCCACGCGTCCCTGTTTGCATAAGGTGGGACACGCATGGACCTCATCAGCCAACCAAAGCGAGACACCTGTCCTCCAATTATGGCTTTGTGTGGATGGAATGATTCACCATGGGCTTTGTTTTTTTTTAAAAGGTGGATGGACCCGAAAATGCAGGTAGGAACTCGTAAATCCAGGAGCTATAAATCTTGTAAGGTTGCTTGGATGCAAACCAAGCTGTATGGTTCGCTGTCATGACATTGTGTTATTATTATTATTATTATTATTTTAATTTTTTGCTTTCTTGAAACTACTTCCAATAGAAAGGAAGTATATATTGTGGTGCATGTTGAGAGTTTCATTACAGTGATACATTATGCATGTGCACATTTAGCACATGTGTTGCATTTTTTGTTGCGTCTAATATTTTTTTATTTCGTGGATTTTAATACTTATAATAACATATATTTATATTTATAAAGAGGAATTATGGTCACAACGAGTGTTGTAAATGAGCGGCGCTTGGAATTGACTTCAGTCCAAATATTAAACTATTAAACCTGAATTTTGATTTATTTGAGCTGGGCATATTTAAAATTTTGATTTTGCTGGGTCTTAAGTCAATCCATTGAGAACCTTGGTTGTAGGGTAAACCACTTACGGTACTCCATTGCAATATAGTTTTCCAGATACCATATATCATTGAAAAATATTTGATTAAATTTCTTCACTTTTATGATCATCCACCAATGATCTTGTGCATATACCGGTTAAGTGGTGGACTATTAAAATATTATCAAATGCGATTAAAATATTTTTAATTATCAAAATAAAATTTAAATGGTTGAAAATTTTTGTAAAGCTTACTAAAATATTTTAAGCATTGGGTGTAAGTAAAAAATAATTTATAAACACATGGTGCTTCTTACCTATGCCATAAATAAGTCGCTAGAAAATTATTGAATGTCTTGTTGTCCCATGTAAGGATTAATAAAACTTAGTAGATGCGCTCAACTACATTCAATTTTATTGGCTATGCAATATGCTCGTAAAGTTAAGATATATAAAATCAAGACCTTGAAACTTACATGTCCTTAGGTTTAATTAGACTCCTATGCAACTTTAAGTTTATTATAACAAAGGAAAAAGGCTCTTGGATTATTAACTTATCTCAATCCATCAATGTAAATACCCAAAGGTTTAAATTAGAATCTTGCATCCATGGCACACTTTTATTCTTGCTCTCATATGGGTAGGGAAAATGCATATATACTTGAAGTTACACTCAATATTGGAGTCTTTCTATCCCGACCTAAGTTAGTTTCCTTATATAGGATGATCATTATCATTATCATGTGATGACAATAAACTACAGATTTGTTCGTAAACCTGCGATAATTATGGTATGAGAAGGTACTGAGATCCATGGATCATGATTATGCAATTTCAAGTTTCCAATGATAATTAAATGAATCACTTATCTACATAATCCATGCTTATGAAAATTTTCGAAACTTCCACATATTAACTAAGGCATAACAATTTGTCTATCTAGGGCACTTGGTCATAATGATTTATGGATGAGATCTTCATTATCATATATACATGGTTAGTAGATGGTGCTCACGTTAATTTTTTAGGACACAACTCTATCAATCTCCCACTTGCCCTAAATCCTATCCATACTCGAATCCTTTAAGCATATATGTTAAACAAAACTTCTTATCTGAGATGATTAAGGAGTCATATTAGTTATCTTAAAGTCCACACTATTTTTCTAATGGTAACTCTTATTGTCTAACATATAGAGTTGACCATAGACCAACAATTGCCGTGCACACTATTAGTTTACAATTATCATATCCATAACATGACCCCTAATCATTTGACAACTTCTAGTTTACATAAGATCTCAATGATCTACTGAGAGAGTGAACTTGTGTTTCCCGCACCTAAATCATTATAGAACTATCCAAAATATGTCACGCCCTAAACTCGAAAAACGGGCTCAAAAAATTTTCGATCACCGAATCCGGCGTCGACAGCCTCCATAGTGCCCCATTCTCGGATCCTGACACTCATATGTCAGATTCCGATCCTATAATCCTACAAGGAGGATTTTCAGTATGATCTTTTTTTTTTTTTTTTTTTTTTTTTTTGTAATGGATCATAACCACAAGCATAACTAAGTCACAAAACAACATCACTACATATCCACTATATCAAAAACTTCAAGTATAAGTGCGGAAAGGAAAATATAAGGTAATCAAAAACTCCAAAAGAAAGCTGATGCGCACTCTTGCCTCAGTGCTGCTGCGGTCCAATGCCACCTGTACGCAACGGTCGTACATAAGCTTATAAAAACTTAAAGGGTGGTGTAAGTGTGTGCGCAAGGCAAGTACCCAGTATATAATATCAGAGTAGTGCGGAAACATGCGGTAAGTCCATTGTCACGCTCCAAACCCAGAAATCGGATTCACAGGAATCCCGATCGCCGAATCCGGTGCCGACAGCCTTCATAGTACCCCATTCTCGGTTCCTATCATTCATATGCCAGATTTTCGATCCTGGGATCCTACAAGGAGGATTTTTTTTTGTACATTTAACTAGTAATAAGCATAACCACAAGTTTACCCAAATCATAAAGGCAACATCATCATCACATACCCACTAATATAATCATTTGAATACAATGCTGAAAGGGAAATATATATGTCAAAATCAAAGCTCTAGAAAACAGCTGCACTCTCCAAGCTCAATGATGTTGTAACCTAACATCACCTGCACTCATCTATCCTGCATAAGCTTATAGAAAGCTTAGAGGGTGGTGTAAGTGTGTGCACGAGATAAGTGCCAAGTATTCAATACAATATCATAATCATACAATACCGGAAAGCTATTAATCCATAAACCATACAATGATTGAATAAGTAGAAACACTGATAAGAGCAGGAATTATCAGCGTAAACAGAAATACTAACAAGATTATGATCATGCGATAACAGAATAAGCAGAAGTATGAATAAGTCCATAAGTTAATCAAAATCAGAATACGCAATATAAAACAGCTATGCAAATGATGAGTCATAGATAATCAAATGTCGAATGATAAAGATATAATGTAATACACAATTTGAAAGAGCTAACAAATATCATCACTCTCATCTGAGTCACAGGAATACAAAAACATAACAACCCACAATGCCACACGCCGAAGATGTAATGGAATATGCAGTATATGGTGCTAATGGAATGACTATGCTGGAGTGTGATGTCGAGATGATAGTACGTAGTATCGCAGGCTACGGGGTCCACCACAAGGAACCTCTATCCAAACCAGTCTCATACCTAAATTTGGATAGTCTGACTCAACGTGGTAAACTCCTGATCTCAGGTTAGTCGCGCGCCCAACCAAAATCCTTACTATAACGAAGATACACAACAATTAATTGCGCACCACCAGCCCGAGTGGATAGTGAATGGATGAATGAATGAGTATGCAACTCCTACTCAGTTACCTGTCAGCATAGTAGCCTGCTAACCGCTAGTAGCTCGTCCAGGCCTCAGCCCCGCCCACCTCACACCCGCCAACATCAGCGTCCGTCCACGTGCGCCCGCCCACATGCACAACAGTGACGGGGTGTCATAATATCATGTCAGTCCTCATATCAGTACGGTTCCTCTCTGGGAAAATCACTGGAGTCTATTACACTTCACACCACCTGCTGCCCCAATCAAGCGCACAACTGGGTAAGTGGAAAAGACCTCACTATCCTTCTGTCAGTAGTCTGCCAATACCTATCCAGCTCGCCGATAGTGGACCCATTCCTCTAGTTGGTCAAACTCAGCCTAGCCATGCCTACTCCCTCGGGCGGGTAAGGCCGCACCCCCTTCCAACCGACCACGACACAGTGGAGAGCGCAACCATCTAGTAATCGACACTCAACGCTCATCTACCCACTCAGTTTAGACGTTGGATCATCCTCTGGAACCAAGAGGGTGTTTAGGGATTTTCACCCAGGGCCATCTATGGCGGCCCGATGCTCGAACAGATTTTCGGTGTCCCATCTGGCCATCCACAATATGCCTGTGGAGGCTACGGTCCTGATGTCACTAGGGCGTATAGTAATCTGTCACGCCCCAAACTCAGATACCGGGCTCATAAAATTTTTGATCTCCAAATCCGGCGCCGACAGCCTCCGTAGAACCCCATTCTCGGTTCCTAGCGCCCATTCGTCAGGTTTCGATCTTGGGATGCTACGAGGAGGATTTTCAACATCAGTTTGATTCGTAATAAGCATAACCAAAGACATAACACACAAACAACAACCAAGAACTCCATTACATTTCCACTATGATAGAAAACTTTACAAGTACAATGAGCATAAAGGAAAATACAATGGTAAAGAATAAAAACTCCAAAACAATCTGCAACGTGCTCCTACCTCAGCGCTGTTGCGAACCAACGTCACCTGCATGCAACGGTCGTGTATAAGCTTATAGAAAGCTTAGAGGGTGGTGAAAGTGTGTGCGCAAGGTAGTAATATGAACATGCAATGTCAGAGTAATGCGGAATATGCAGATGGATCCATAATATCATGAGCCATACCAAGGCTATGCAGTGCAAGACATGAATGGTATCGGCCATCCCAAGGCCATGCGATGTGCAATGCAACTCAAGCATACAGATCCTCATCTATATCCACACATCAATACAGCTCAAATATGAGATATCACCGGGGTCTAGTACACTCTAAACCAGATTGCCGCCACATCACGCGCAATAAGGTAAGTGGAAGAGACCTCACTATCCGTCTGCCAATATCGGACGCGACTCGTCGATAGCGGACCCATTCCTCGAGATGGTCAGACTCAGCCTAGCATTGCCCCCTACACTCGGGCGGGTAAGGCCGCACTCCCTTCCAACCGACCACGACACAGTGGAGAGCATAGTCAACTGGTAATCGGCACTCAGCGCTCATCTACCCACTCGGTCTAGACGTTGGAGCAACCTCTTGATACCATAAGGGTTTAGAGACTTTTACCCAGGGATATCTATAGCACCTCATGTAGAATAAGATTTTCGGTATCCAATCCTGCTAACCACGATGCGTCTGTGGAGGCTACGGCCCTGATGTCGCTAGGGCGTACAATAACCATGTCACACAAATACGAAATGCATGAATCATGTTATCCAGTCATGCAACAAATTCTGCGCATATCATGCGCTCATGTAAGGCAACGCCGCCTAACCGGGAGCTCATAAACAACCTGTCCGAAGGCATATGCTATGATCTGTCAATTCTCATGTCAAGCATACATATGATGCGTATGATCATGAGTCATGAAGCTATATTAAACATGTTACAATGCGATGAACTATCCTTACAATGCAGATGGGCCTGGCTGCCTATACACAATAAGTACGAGTCTAATAATGGGCCCTAAGGAGAGTCGTAATGTGGACATCCAACCAGCATTACACTCGAAATGTAGACGTCAAACTAACATTTCTTCCAAGGCACGATCGTCGCAAATATCGTTACATAATCCGTGTTGGTCTCACACATTGCAATGGACCTTAGGTACATCCCATTGGGCCTTAAATACATCAAATGGGCTCTATCATATGGGCCTTTTATTCATCAATGGGTCACATCAATGGGCCACACCAATGGACCTTAAGTGCGTTGCAATGGGTCAAAACCCATGGGCCTTGGATTGCATCAATTGGGCCTAGTCCATAGGCCTTCTTATAAGTCAAATGGGCCTAACCCATAGGCCTTCTTATAGGTCAAATGGGTCTAACTCCTGGGTCTTAAATAAATCAAATGGGCATAATCCCATGGGCCCTTTTTATAATCAAATGGGCCTAACCCATAGGCCTTTTGTAAATCAGATAGGCCTAACCCATAGGCCTTTTGTAAATCAGATGGGCCTAACCCATAGGCCGTTATATATCAAGTGGGCCTAAATCCATAGGCCTTTTACCCATCAAATGGGCCTAATTCAGCAGGCCTAGAGGCCCATTGAGATGTTTAAATTTCCTCCAAAATGGCAAAAGGCCCACTGCTATGTTTATTTCCATCCAAACTGTTCATGAGGTTGCATGGACCTAGGCCCACTGCAATATTTATTTATCACCCAGCGTGGGTATAGGCCAGGGGGAGGCCCACTGTAGTGTTTATTTCCATCCAAACTATTCAGCCAGGGGAGGGGGTGGCGTGAACAAACACACGTGCAAGTGGGCTCCACCGTCCGCTGGACGGTGGAGGTAAAACACAAATATCATGGGGGTGTCACCGTCCACGGACGGTGGACGATGTGAATAAAATACATACATTACTGTGGGTCCCACAAACGTGGCCCACCATAATGTTTCAATGCCATCCAAGCTGTTCATAAGGTCACTCAGACCTGGATGAAGGGAAAAATATAAATTTCAGCTTGATCCAATACTTCTGTGGGCCCCAAAAAGATTTCAATGACAGATATTCAGTTCCACTGTTTCCTGTGGTGTGGGCCACCTGAGTTCTAGATCGAGTTGAAATTTGGAGGGGGCCCACCTGAGGAGGGGACCCACCTCATGAACGGTGTGGATCTAACATATACATCATGGTGGGGCCTATGCAGGTGGCTCACCCCAAAACTCTCTTCTTTTCTTTTTCTTTTTTTTTTTTTTTACACAGGGACGTCCAGCGTCACAGACGCTGGACGGTTTGACATTTTAAAAAAAATTGTTGTGGTGGGCCCTGATTAGGTGGGCCACCACTGATGGATGGCGTAGTACAACATTTAAAGTGGGCCCCACTTGAAGAAAACTTGGGCCAAATAATGCTTCAAGGTGGGGTCCATTCAAGTGGGCCACACAACCCTATTACAAATAAAATAAAAAGATAATAATAAAAAAAGAGAGAGAGAGAGATGGAGGGTGGGACACGCTTGTGATGGAGGGACCCCGATACTATGGGCCCTCCCTTTCAATGAATCATACAATCAAGTGGGTCCTTTAACACATGAGACCATCAAAATTTAGAATCAACGGTGGGGATCCTTTCCCCACCAATATGGACGGTCTAGATGACCTTTTCTAAGAAATAAACATCATGATGGGGTCCATGGAGAATGGCCCCATCATGGAATGATCATGATGATCCACATCTTAGGGTCCCAAGTGAGATCCAAACCATTGATCGGTTGGCCTCACTTGGCCCATCCCAAAAATATGAAAAATTACTAATGTCTAGCACCCACCGTCCGATCTTCTTGCTCCTAGGGGTTCCTTGGCACCTTAGCTTCAACTTCAATGGATGAGATGAGGAATGGAGGGTTGAGATGAGAGATCTTGGGATGAAGAGGTGGGCCACACTTGGAGTTTAGGAAGACAGGGAGAGGCTCATACGTAGGAGGGATTTTTGGTTGCTTGGAGTGGATTTTGAAAATGAGAAAGAGAGAGGGTTGTAAAGGGAGAGAGAGAGTGTGATGGGTGATGGAGTGATGGATGGGAGAGAGATGGGGTGTAAGAAATCCTTAACTTTTGTGGCCTTTTGTGTAAGAGAGGTATGAGTTTGGAAGACTTTTGTGATCTTTGTGTAAGAAAGGTATGGGCATGGAAGACTTTTATGGCTTACTTGGGAAAAAGGGTGAGAGTGATGTGTACTTGACATGTGATGGATTGATGGATGATTGATTGATGGGATTGATGTGATTGATGTGACACATCATAGAGATTCTCTTGGGTTTCGCAACGCGCGGTGTTTCCTCTCACCGAATGTTAGTATACAACTCTTGACCAGGGTATCGCCTCGGCGCGCAAGTCGCCGCATCGGAACCGCGGCGACGGCGCGATCGTTATGGTACAGAACTCGGGTCGAGTTGAAACAGGTTGACGTCATATGAATCAGGGTCGCGCGTTAATATCGGTTAAGGGTCGAAGGTTGCCGAAATTCGACCGGTAAGACCGCGGAAGTCTATGGAATGATATGGTCTAAGATACGGGTCTTACAGCTCTCCCCTCCTTATAAAAATTTCATCCTCAAAATTTACACAAGCATCGCCACTAAGCATTACTCATGAAGAAGAAGCGACATAACATCATCATATAAAATCAGAAACAACATACAAAATACAATACATGATCAATCATCAAAGAGATGAGGATAACACCCTCAACTCTCTTCCTCACGCTCCCAAGAGGCCTTCTCTACAGAATGGTAACCCCATTGCACCTTCACCAAAGGAATGACCTTGGTTCTGAGGACCTGCTCCTTCTGATCAAGGATACGGACTGACTGCTCAATGTAAGAAGCGTCCTCACGAACCTCTAGCAGCTGCCAATCAATAACGGAAACTATGTCTGACCCACACTTTCTCAACATAGAGACATGGAAGACGTGGACGCCAGACAACTGAGATGACAAGGCAAGCTGTAGGCCATGGCGCCAACGCGCCCAGTGATCTCAAAAGGTCCTATGAATCTCGGGACAAGCTTGCCCTTCGCTCCAAATCGAACTACGCCCTTCATGGGTGAGACCTTGAGATACACATGGTCCCCTACATCAAACTCCAAGGGACGACGCCGACGATCAGCAAAACTCTTCTGTCGACTCTGAGCTGTGCGCATCTTCAGCCTGATGATGTCAATAGCCTCTGATGTCTCCTGCACAAGCTCGGGACCTAGGAGACGGCGCTCTCCAATCTCGGTCCAGCAACTCGGTGATCTGCATGGTTTGCCATACAGTGTCTCAAAAGGAGCCATGCCAATGGTTGCCTGATAGCTGTTATTGTACGCGAACTCAGCCAATCACAGATGCTCATCCACAATATGCCTGTGGAGGCTACGACCCTAATGTCACTAGGGCGTATAGTAATCACAACACAATACAAGATGCATGAGTCATACAATCCAATCATGCATCAATCCTGCGCATGTCATGCGCTCATGTGAGATAATCTCCACCTATCAGGGAGTCTCGCATCATCCCGCTTAATGACATATGCAATGGTCAATCACATCTCATAACAAACATGCAGATGATGCGAATGAGCATGTATCATGATGTTATGATGTCACATACTCATAAATGGTATCAATAACCGGCGTCGACAATGTGGACTTTTAACCAACATTGCTCTCAAGGAATGGCCCGCATAGAATCAAATATATAATGGGCACATGGCCTCACACAAGGGCCAAATATACGAAATAGGTGGGCCCTGGTCATGGGCCTAACACATATCACAATGGGCTTTGCCCATAGGCCTCAAATACATCTAGATGGGTCGCACTCATGGGCCTCAAATATACTTCGCAGGTGAGTCACATACCTGTGTCAATACACATCAGTATGAGCTACATCACATAGGCCTAATACACATCACTATGGCCATAACCCATGGGCTTTAAATATATAATAGGTGGGCCCTACACATGGGGCTCAAATATATACCACGGGTGAGCCTCAATGGACGGGTCATCAATACAACAGGATGGGCCTAATGATATGGACCCCATAAATATATCGAATAGAACGCCTTAATTGGGCCTTACATACATTGCAATGGGCCATGACCCATGGGCCTTGCATACATCACAATGGGCCTTGCAACATGGGCCTCATATATATTTAAGGTGGGCCTCAACAACGGGACTCATACACATCAAGGTGGGCCTCAACAACGGGCCTTATACACATCAAGGTGGGCCTCAACAACAAGCCTCATACACATCAAGGTGGGCCTCAACAACGGACCTCATACACATCAAGGTGGGCCTCAACAACGGGCCTCATACACATCAATGTGGGCCTCAACAACGGGCCCATATATGGCCTTAGCAATAGACCATAAATATATCAAGATGGGCCTAATCAATCATATGGGCTAAATCAATCAAATGGCCGATACGAGCAGGCCGATCAAATAGACCGATACAAATGGGTTGTGCGTCATGGAGTTATACTAAGCATGTTATAAAGTAATGCCTTATCCTTACAACGCAGCTGGCTTAGACGGCTTGCATACAACAAGTACGGGCCTATCAATGGACATTAGGGAGAGTCGCAATGTGGACATTTAACCAACATTATACTCGCAATGTGGACGTCAAACCAACATTGCTCCCAAGGTGTAGCCCGTAGTGAATAACATTACGTAAACCAAGTTGGGATCACACATTACAATGGACCTTAGGTACACCCCATTGGGCCTTAAATACATCAAATGGGCCATGTCATATGGGCATTTTACTCATCAAATGGGCCACATCAATGGGCCGCACCAATGGGCCTTATGTGCATTGCAATGGGTCATAACCCGTGGGCCTTCGATTGCATCAAATGGTTCTCGACCCATGGGCCTTATACATATCAAATGGGCCTAATCCCATGGGCTTTAAAATATATCAAATGGGTCCAATCCTATGGACCTTGAAACACATTAAATGGGTCCACTCTATGGGCCTTAAATTACATCAAATGGGCCTAATCCCATGGGCCTTGGAACACATCAAATGGGTCCACTCTATGGGCCTTAAATAGTTCAACAACTAGCTACATTCATGGACCCAAATAAATTCAACTGTGGTGGGCCTCAAAAGTACATTCATTAAGCCCAACATTTAAGGAACTAAAGGTATAAATCATTTCCTCTAATATCTTTATAATATGGTGGGCCCTACTCAAAACTTCAGCCCAAGGCCAGCATAATTATAACATGTTGCTGTCCTAAATTTGGGCACTCCATTGGAGTGGGTCCAAGGCCTCTAAAACTCTGAAAATTGAGGGCCAAGGTCCTTCATCATGCATACAATGAGAGGAAACCAAAAAAGGTGGCCCACCATCAGAAGAAATATTTTAGAATTATGATTTTTTATCAAGGCATATTGCTGGACTGCACAGCAGAAAAAATATGGGAGTCTAACCATCTTGGCCCATTCTTTAGGATACCCAAACGGGGTCACTTAAGGCTGAAATTTCACAGAGTGATACTTCCATAGGTGAGAAACACCTCCCCAAAATATTATAATTTTTAGATATCTCTAAGTATTTTAATTAATTTAAACAAAACAAACTGTTAAGAAAATATCGGACAGACCTGGACGTCCCAACGTGGTGGGCTAGTCCGGTCCTCACCACGGTGTGTACAGGGGTCCATTGGCCCTGAAATTTGGTAGGTGAGTTCTAAAATAAGTGGACCACACTCTTAAAAAATTTCAAAATTTTTAGACACCTGTAAATATTTTAATTCATTACATAAATCAATCTGTCCTGAAAATCGGACTGATCTGGACACCAGATTATAATGGGCCGGTCCCGCCATCACCATGGTGTGTACAGGCGTCTATTGGCCCCAAAATTTTGTAGGTGGGTCCTACCATAAGTAGGTTACCTTCCTAAAAATTTTTATAATTTTTAAGCACCCATAGGTATTTTAATAAATTTCAAAAATCCAACTGTCTATGGTGGAATGTTGCTGGAACAGTGCATAAAATCCAGATTGTCCACCTAACTTGGACCACACCTTTGAGACCCCAATGAAGGTCAATTGGGGATGAAATTTAGGAAACATTAAGATGAGATCATCACCTTTCAGAAAAGTATATTTAATAGGTATGAATAGTCTCCCAAATAATCCCAAAATCTGGTCCAAAAACAACTAGAAACTGTCCAGAAATTTCTGGACAGCAACATGTACTTAGATAAAATTTATTATATAAGTTAAATAAAAAGGGAAAAACATTAATGGGCCACAAACATCAGGAAATAAAATGAGGAAAAAGAGAGATAGAAGGACAATTCGGCCATAGGGAAAGGAGATCCGCCACTATTGAGCCCTCTTAAGATCAATCACACCTGCACATCATACCTAGATCTACATTTACAACATAGATCTTGCACATGCATGGCTTATAATTAAAATGCATGGTGAGGATTCCATCCCCACCATGGTTATAAGGTCTAGATGATCCAAACATAATATGATATGAAATAAAACTACCATGATGGGGCCCATGGAGAAAGGCCCCATGCATGGATCATGCATGCATAAGGTAGGCCATTAGGCCACAACCATGGGATTGTGTGGGATCTTCACCATTGATTGGTGGGTCCTACACTTTTCTCATGAAAGAAAGAAAATATCTAAGTTATAGAAATCAGATTTTTTTACATCTAGAGGAGCACCCACCGTTCGATCTTCTTGCTCCTATGAGTTCCTTGGCACCTTAGCTTTGATTCCAATGGAGGAGATGGGGAATGGATGGTTAGGATGGGAGATCATGGGGTAGGAAAGTCGGCCATACTTGAAGTTTTGAAAGAGAGGGAGAGGCTTGGAGAATTCTCATACGTATGGGATTTCTCTCCTTAGATTTTTTTGAGTTTGAAAATGAGAAAGAGAGAGAGAGAGAGTTGTAAAGGGAGAGAGAGATGGGTGATGGATGTGGTGAGTGATGGGTGTAAGAAAATCTTGACTTTTGTGGCCATTTGTGTAAGGAAAGCATGGGTGGTGTAAGAACTTTTTGACTTTGAGGGCTTTTGGTGTAAGAGAGGTATGGGCTTGTAAGAGATTCTTGACTTTTGTAGTTGCTTGGAAATGGGTGAAAGGTGATGTGTACTTGACATGTACTTGACATGTGATGGATTGATGGATTGATGAGATTGATGTGACACCTCGTAGAGATTCTCTTGGGTTTCGCAACACGCGGCGTTTTCTTCGCACCGAACGTTGGCCCACATCTCTTGACCAGGGTATCACCTCGGCGCTCAAGTCACGGCATCAGAACCACAGCAACGGCGCGGTCGCTATGGTAAAGGTCTTGGGTTGAGTCAATATGGGTTGACGACATACGAATCAGGGTCGCACGTAAATATTGGTTAAGGGTCGAAGGTTGCCGGAATTCGACCGGTAAGACCGAGGAAGTCTATGGAACGGTACGGTATAGGACACGAGGCTTATAGCTCTCTACTCCTAATAAAAATTTCGTCCTCGAAATTTAAAACACAATATTAACCAATACAGATCTTACCAAGGGAGGAAAATCCTATCCGAACATAACATGCTAACATAATCAAACACCTAAGAGATGAGAACAATGCCTCTGAATCCCAATCCCCTGCTCCCAAAACGCCTCGCCAACACTACGATGATCCAACAGAATTTCAAATCTTGGATTAGAAACGATCGAACTGGAACACTATACAGCCTCAATCTCAACGGTAGAGAATTATATCAGAAAATCTCTAAGTTATTCAAACTCGGGGATCTAATCATTCTAAGTTCTTAACAATCATAGAGTGAAGGATAACTATTAGCAAATATGTGATGTTATCTCCAGGTATTTCCAAGTTATGCTCTGATACCAACTTCTGTCATGCCCCAAACCCAAAAATCAGATTCACAGGAATCCCGATCGCCGAATCCGGTGCCGACAGCCTCCGTAGTACCCCATTCTCGGCTCCTATCATTCATATGCCAGATTTCTGATCCTGGGATCCTACAAGGAGGATTTTTTTTTATACATTTAACTAGTAATAAGCATAACCACAGTTTACCTAAATCATAAAGGCAACATCATCATCACATATCCACTAATATAATCATTTGAATATAATGCTGAAAGGGAAATATATATGTCAAAATCAAAGCTCCAGAAAATAGCTGCACGCTCCAAGCTCAATGCTGCCATAACCTAACATCACCTGCACGCATCTATCGTGCATAAGCTTATAGAAAGCTTAGAGGGTGGTGTAAGTGTGTGCACGAGATAAGTGCCAAGTATTCAATACAATATCATAATCATACAATACCGAGAAGCTATTAATCCATAAACCATACAATGACTGAATAAGCAAAAACACTGATAAGAGCAGAAATTATCAGCGTAAACAGAAATACTGATAAGATTATAATCATGCGATAACAGAATAAGCGGAAGTATGAACAAGTCCATAAGTTAATCAAAATCAGAATACGCAATATAGGACAGCTATGCAAATGATGAGTCATTGATAATCAAATGTCGAATGACAAGGATATAATGTAATACACAATTCAAAAGAGCTAACAAATATCATCACTCTCATCTAAGTCACAGGAATACAGAAACATAACAACCCACAATGCCACACGCCGAAGATGTAATGGAATATGCAGTATATGGTGCTAATGGAATGACTATGCTGGAGTGTGATGTCGGGATGATATTACGTAGTATCGTAGGCTACGGGGTCCACTACAAGGAACCTTTATCTAAACCGGTCCCATACCTAAATTTGGATAGTCTGACTCAACGTGGTAAACTCCTGATCTCAGGTTAGTCGTGCTCCCAACCGAAATTCTTGCCATAACTAAGATACACAACAATTAGTTACGCACCACCAGCCTGAATGGATAGTGAATGGATGAATGAATGAGTATGCAACTCTTACTCAGTAGCCTATTAGCACAGTAGCCTGCCAACCGCTGGTAGCTCGCCCAGGCCTCAGCCCCGCCCACCTCACACCCGCCAACATCATCGTCCGCACACGTGCGTCCGCCCACATGCACAACAGTGACGGGGTGTTATAATATCATGTCAGTCCTCATATCAGTATGGTTCCTCTCTGGAGAAATCACCGGGGTCTATTACACTTCACACCACCTGTCGCCCCAATCAAGTGCACAACTGGGTAAGTGGAAAAGACCTCACTATCCGCCTGTCAGTAGTCTGCTAATACCTACCCGGCTCGACGATAGCGGACCTATTCCTCGAGCTGGTCAAAGTCAGCCTAGCCATGCCTACTCCCTCGGGCGGGTAAGGCCGCACCCCCTTCCAACCGACCACGACACAGTGGAGAGCACAGCCATCTGGTAATCGGCACTCAACGCTCATCTACCGACTCAGTCTAGATGTTGGAGCATACTCTTGAACTAAGAGGATGTTTAGGGATTTTCATCCAGCGTCATCTATGGCTGCCCGATGCTCGAACAGATTTTCGGTGTCTCATCTGGCCATCCACGATATGCCTGTGAAGGCTACGGCCCTGATGTCACTAGGGCGTACAATAATCACAATACAATGCAAGATGCATGAGTCATACAATCCATTTATGCATCAATCTTGCGCACGTCATGCGCTCATGTGAGATAATCTTTACCTATCAGGGAGTCTCGCGTCATCCTGCTTAATGACATATGCAATGGTCAATCAAATCTCATAACAAACATGCAGATGATGCGAATGGGCATGTATCATGATGTTATGATGTCATATACTCATAAACGGTATTAATAACCGGCGTCGACAATGTGGACTTTTAACCAACATTGCCCCTAAGGAATGACCCACATAGAATCAAATATATAATAGGCACATGGCCTCACACAAGGGACAAATATACGAAATAGGTGGGCCGTAGTCATGGGCCTAACACATATCACAATGGGCCTTACCCATAGGCCTCAAATACATCTGGATGGGTCGCACCCATGGGCCTCAAATATATCACAATGGGCCTCAATTATACTTCGCAGGTGAGTCATATACCTGGGTCTAATACACATCAGTATGGGCTACATCACATAGGCCTAATACACATCACTATGGCCACAACCCATGGGCTTTAAATACATAATAAGTGGGCCCTACACATGGGCCTCAAATATATACCACGGGTGAGCCTCAATGGACGGGTCACCAATACAACAGGATGGGTCTAATGACATGGACCCCATAAATATATCGAATAGGCCGCACTAATTGGGCCTTACATACATTGCAATGGGCCATGACCCATGGGCCTTGCATACATCACAATGGGCCTTACAACATGGGCCTCATATATATTTAAGGTGGGCCTCAACAACGGGCCTCATACACATCAAGGTGGGCCTCAACAACGGACCTCACACACATCAAGGTGGGCCTCAACAACGGGCCTCATACACATCAAGGTGGGCCTCAACAACGGGCCCCATACACATCAAGGTGGGCCTCAACAACGGACCTCATACACATCAAGGTGGGCCTCAACAACGGGCCTCATACACATTAGGGTGGGCCTCAACAACGGGCCTCATATATGGCCTTAGAAATAAGCCACAAATATATCAAGATGGGCCTAATCAATCATATGGGCTAAATCAATCAAATGGCCGATATGAACAGGCTGATCAAATGGACCGATACAAATGGGTTGTGCGTCATGGAGTTATACTAAGCTTGTTATAAAGTAATGACATATCCTTACAACGCAGCTGGCCTAGACGGCTTGCATACAACAAGTACGGGCCTATCAATGGACCCTAGGGAGAGTCACAATGCGGACATTTAATCAACATTATACTCGCAACGTGGACGTCAAACCAACATTGCTCCCAAGGTGTAGCCCGTAGTGAATAATATTACGTAAACCAGGTTGGGATCACACATTGCAATGGACCTTAGGTACACCCCATTGGGCTTTAAATACATCAAATGGGCCATGTCATATGGGCGTTTTACTCATCAAATGGGCCACATCAATGGGCTGTACCAATGGGCCTTATGTGCATTGCAATGGGTCATAACCCGTGGGCCTTAGATTGCATCAAATGGTTCTCGACCCATGGGCCTTATACATATCAAATGGGCCTAATCCCATGGGCTTCAAAATACATCAAATGGGTTCAATCCCATAGACCTTGGAACACATCAAATGGGTCCACTCTATAGGCCTTAAATTACATCAAATGGGCCTAATCTCATGGGCCTTGGAACACATCAAATAGGTCCACTCTATGGGCCTTGTATAGTTCAACAACTAGCTACATGCATGGACCCAATTAAATTCAACTATGGTGGGCCTCAAAATTACATTCATTAAGCCCAACATTAAGGAACTAAAGGTATAAATCATTTTCTTTAAGATCTTTATAATATGGTGGGCCCCACTCTTCAAAATTTCAGCCCAAGGCCAGCATAATTATAACATGTTGCTGTCATAAATTTGGGCACTCCATTGGAGTGGGTCCAAGGCCTCTAAAACTCTAAAAATTGAGGGCCAAGGTCCCTCATCATGCATACAATGAGAGGAAACCCAAAAAGGTGGCCCACCATCAGAAGAAATATTTTTGAATTATGGTTTTTTATCAAGGCATATTGCTGGACTGCACAGCAGAAAAAATCTGGGAGTCCAACCATCTTGGCCCATTCTTTGGGATACCCAAACGGGGTCTCTTGAGGCTGAAATTTTACAGAGTGATACTTACATAGGTGGGACACACACCTCAAAAATTTTATAATTTTTAGATATCTCTAAGTATTTTAATTAATTTAAACAAAACAGACTGTCCAGAAAAAATCGGACAGACCTAGACGTCCCAACGTGGTGGGCCAGTCCGACCCTCACTACGGTGTGTACAGGGGTCCATTGGCCCTAAAATTTGGTAGGTAGGTTCTAACATAATTGGACTACACTCATAAAAAATTTTGGAATTTTTAGACATCTATAAATATTTTAATTCATTTACATAAGTTAATCTATCCAGAAAATTGGACTGATCTGGACACCATATTATAATGGGCCGGTCCCGCCATCACCATGGTGTGTATAGGCGTCCATTGGCTACAAAACTTTGTAGGTGGGTCCTACAATATGTAGGTCACCCCCCTAAAATTGTTTATAATTTTTAAACACCCATAGGTATTTTAAAAAAGTTTAAAAATCCAACTGTCCATGGTGGAATGTTGCTAGAACAGTGCATAAAATCCAGACTATCCACCTCACTTGGACCACACCTTTGTGACCCCAATGAAGGTCAGTTGGGGCTGAAATTTGGGGGACGTCAAGATGAGATCCTCACCTTTTAGAAAAGTATATTTAATAGGTATGAATAGTCCCCCAAACAGTCCCAAAATCTGGTCCAAAAACAACCAGAAACTGTCCAGAAATTTCTGGACAGCAACATGTACTTAGATAAAATTTATTATATAAGTTAAATAAAAAGGGAAATACATTAATGGGCCACATACATCAGGAAATAAAATGAGGAAAAAGAGAGATAGAAGGACAATCCGTCCATAGGGAAAGGGGCTCCGCCACTATTGAACCCTCCCAAGATCAATCACACCCGCACATCATACCTAGATCTACATTTACAACATGGATCTTGCACATGCATGGCATATAATTAAAATGCATGGTGAGAATTCCATCCCCACCATGGTTATAAGGTCTAGATGACCCAAACATAATATGATATGAAATAAAACTACCATGATGGGGCCCATAGAGAAAGGCCCCATGCATGGATCATGCATGCATAAGGTAGCCATTAGGCCACAACCATGGGATTGTGTGGGATCTCCACCATTGATTGGTGGGTCCTACACTTCCCTCATGAAAGAAAGAAAATATCTAGGTTATAGAAATCATATTTTTTTTACATCTAGAGGAGCACCCACCGTTCGATCTTCTTGCTCCTATGAGTTCCTTGGCACCTTAGCTTTGATTCCAATGGAGGAGATGGGGAATGGATGGTTAGGATGGGAGATCATGGGGTAGGAAAGTGGGCCATACTTGAAGTTTTGAAAGAGAGGAAGAGGCTTGGAGAATTCTCATACGTATGGGATTTCTCTCCTTAGATTTTTTTGAGTTTGAAAATGAGAAAGACAGATAGAGAGAGAGTTGTAAAGGGAGAGAGAGATGGGTGATGGATGTGGTGAGTGATGGGTGTAAGAAAATCTTGACTTTTGTGGCCACTTGTGTAAGAAAAGCATGGGTGGTGTAAGAACTTTTTGACTTTGAGGGCTTTTGGTGTAAGAGAGGTATGGGCTTGTAAGAGATTCTTTACTTTTGTAGTTGCTTGGGAATGGGTGAAAGGTGATGTGTACTTGACATGTACTTGACATATGATGGATTGATGAGATTGATGTGACACTTCGTAGAGATTCTCTTGGGTTTCGTAACGCGCGGCGTTTTCTTTGCACCGAACGTTGGCCCACATCTCTTGACTAGGGTATCGCCTTGGCGCGCAAGTCGTGGCATCGGAACCGCAGCGACGGCGCGGTCGCTATGGTAAAGGTCTTGGGTTGAGTCGATACGGGTTGACGACATACGAATCAGGGTTGCACGTAAATATTGGTTAAGGGTCGAAGGTTGTCGGAATTCGATCGGTAAGACCGTGGAAGTCTATGGAACGGTACGGTCTAGGATACGGGGCTTACAGCTCTCTCATCCTAATAAAAATTTCATCCTCAAAATTTAAAACATAACATAACCAATACAGATCTTACCAAGGGAGGAAAATCCTATCCGAACACAACATGCCAACATAATCAAACACCTAAGAGATGGGAACAATGCCTCTGAATCCCAATCCCCTGCTCCCAAAACGCCTCGCCAACACTACGATGATCTAACAGAACTTCAAATCCTGTATTAGAAACGATCGAACTGGAACACTATACAGCCTCAAACTCAACGGTAGGGAACTATATCAGAAAATCTTTAAGTTATTCGAACTCGGGGATCTAATCATTTTAAGTTTTCAACAATCATAGAGTGAAGGGTAACTATTAACAGATATGTGATGTTATCTCTAGGTATTCCCAAGTTATGCTCTGATACCAATTTCTGTCACGCCCCAAACCCGGAAATCGGATTCATAGGAATCCCGATCGCCGAATCCGGTGCCGACAGCCTCTGTAGTACCCCATTCTCGGCTCCTAGCATTCATATGCTAGATTTTCGATCCTGGGATCCTATAAGGAGGATTTTTTTTTGTACATTTAACTAGTAATAAGCATAACCACAGTTTACCCAAATCATAAAGGAAACATCATCATCACATATCCACTAATATAATCATTTGAATATAATGCTGAAAGGGAAATATATATGTCAAAATCAAAGCTCTAGAAAACAGTTGCACGCTCCAAGCTCAATGCTGCTGTAACCTAACATCACCTGCACGCATCTATCCTGCATAAGCTTATAGAAAGCTTAGAGGGTGGTGTAAGTGTGTGCACGAGATAAGTGCCAAGTATTCAATACAATATCATAATCATACAATACCGGAAAGCTATTAATCCATAAACCATACAATGATTGAATAAGCAGAAACACTGATAAGAGCAGGAATTATCAGCGTAAATAGAAATACTGACAAGATTATAATCATGCGATAACAGAATAAGCAGAAGTATGAACAAGTCCATAAGTTAATCAAAATCAGAATACGCAATATAAAACAGCTATGCAAATGATGAGTCATAGATAATCAAATGTCGAATGACAAAGATATAATGTAATACACAATTCGAAAGAGCTAACAAATATCATCACTCTCATTTGAGTCACAGGAATACAGAAACATAACAACCCACAATGCCACACGCCGAAGATGTAATGGAATATGCAGTATATGGTGCTAATGGAATGACTATGCTGGAGTGTGATGTCGAGATGATAGTACGTAGTATCGCAGGCTAAGGGGTCCACCACAAGGAACCTCTATCCAAACCAGTCCCATACCTAAATTTGGATAGTCTGACTCAAAGTGGTAAACTCCTAATCGTAGGTTAGTCGCGCGCCCAACCGAAACCTTTGCCATAACTAAGATACACAACAATTAGTTGCGCACCACCAGCCCGAGTGGATGGTGAATGGATGAATGAATGAGTATGCAACTCCTACTCAGTTGCCTGTCAGCACAGTAGCCTGCCAACCACTGGTAGCTCACCCAGGCTACAGCCCCGCCCACCTCACACCCGCCAACATCAGCGTTCGTCCACGTGCGCCCGCCCACACGCACAACAGTGACGGGGTGTCATAATATCATGTCAGTCCTCATATCAGTACGGTTCCTCTCTGGAGAAATCACCGGGGTCTATTACACTTCACACCACCTGCCGCCCCAATCAAGCGCACAACTGATTAAGTGGAAAAGACCTCACTATCCGCCTGTCAGTAGTCTGCCAATACCTACCCGGCTCACTGATAGCGGACCCATTCCTCGAGCTGGTCAAACTCAGCCTAGCCATGCCTACTCCCTCGGGCGGGTAAGGCCACACCCCCTTCCAACCGACCACGACACAGTGGAGAGCATAGTCATCTAGTAATCGGCACTCAATGCTCATCTACCCACTCAGTCTAGACGTTGGAGCATCCTCTGGAACCAAGAGGGTGTTTAGGGATTTTCACTCAGGGCCATCTATGGCGGCCCCATGCTCGAACAGATTTTCGGTATCCCAGCTGGCCATCGACGATATGCCTGTGGAGGCTACGGCCCTGATGTCACTAGGACGTACAATAATCACAACACAATGCAAGATGCATGAGTCATACAATCCAATCATGCATCAATCCTGCGTATATCATGCGCTCATGTGAGATAATCTTCACCTATCAGGGAGTCTCACATCATCCTGCTCAATGACATATGCAATGGTCAATCACATCTCATAACAAACATGCAGATGATGCGAATTGGCATGTATCATGATGTTATGATGTCACATACTCATAAACGGTATCAATAACCGGCGTCGACAATGTGGCCTTTTAACCAACATTGCCCCCAAGGAATGGCCCACATAGAATCAAATATTTAATGGGCAGATGGCCTCACACAAGGGCCAAATATACGAAATAGGTGGGCCCTGGTCATGGGCCTAACACATATCACAATGGGCCTTGCCCATAGGCCTCAAATACATTTGGATGGGTCGCACCCATGGGCCTCAAATATACTTCGCAGGTGAGTCACATACCTGGGTCAATACACATCAGTATGGGCTACATCACATAGGCCTAATACACATCATTATGGCCACAACCCATGGGCTTTAAATACACAATAGGTGGGCCCTACACATGGGCCTCAAATATATACCACGGGTGAGCCTCAATGGACGGGTCACTAATACAACAGGATGGGCCTAATGACATGGACCCCATAAATATATCGAATAGGCCGCACTAATTGGGCCTTGTATACAACACAATGGGCCTTGCATACAACACAATGGGCCTTGCAACATGGGCCTCATATATATTTAAGGTGGGCCTCAACAACGGGCCTCATACACATCAAGGTGGGCCTCAACAACGGGCCTCATACACATCAAGGTGGGCCTCAACAACAAGCCTCATACACATCAAGGTGGGCCTCAACAACGGACCTCATACACATCAAGGTGGGCCTCAACAACGGGCCTCATACATATCAAGGTGGGCCTCAACAACGGGCCTCATATATGGCCTTAGCAACAGGCCACAAATATATCAAGATGGGCCTAATCAATCATATGGGCTAAATCAATCAAATGGCCGATACGAGCAGGCCGATCAAATGGACCGATATAAATGGGTTGTGCGTCATGGAGTTATACTAAGCATGTTATAAAGTAATGCCCTATCCTTACAACGCATCTGGCTTAGATGGCTTGCATACAACAAGTACGGGCCTATCAATGGACCCTAGGGAGAGTCGCAATGTGGACATTTAACCAACATTATACTCGCAATGTGGATGTCAAACCAACATTGCTCCCAAGCTGTATCCCGTAGTGAATAACATTACGTAAACCAAGTTGGGATCACACATTGCAATGGACCTTAGGTACACCCCATTGGGCCTTAAATACATCAAATGGGCCATGTCATATGAGCATTTTACTCATCAAATGGGCCACATCAATGGGCCGCACCAATGGGCCTTATGTGCATTGCAATGGGTCATAACCCGTGGGCCTTAGATTGCATCAAATGGTTCTCGACCCATGGGCCTTATACATATCAAATTGGCCTAATTCCATGGCTTTAAAATACATCAAATGGGTCCAATCCCATGGACCTTGGAACACATCAAATGGGTCCACTCTATGGGCCTTAAATTACATCAAATGGGCTTAATCCCATGGGCCTTGGAACACATCAAATGGGTCTACTCTATGGGCATTAAATAGTTCAACAACTAGCTACATTCATGGACCCAATTAAATTCAACTATGGTGCCTCAAAAGTGCATTCATTAAGCCTAAAATTTAAGGAACTAAAGGTATAAATCATTTCCTCTAAGATCTTTATAATATGGTGGGCCCCACTCCTCAAAATTTCAGCCCAAGGCCAGCATAATTATAACATGTTGCTGTCCTAAATTTGGGCACTCCATTGGAGTGGGTCCAAGGCCTCTAAAACTCTGAAAATTGAGGGCCAAGGTCCCTCATCATGCATACAATGAGAGGAAACCCAAAAAGGTGGCCCACCATCAGAAGAAATATTTTTGAATTATGGTTTTTTATCAAGTCATATTGCTGGACTGCACAGCAGAAAAAATCTGGGAGTCCAACCATCTTGACCCATTCTTTGGGATACCCAAACGGGGTCACTTGAGGCTGAAATTTCATAGAGTGATACTTTCATAGGTGGGATATACCCCCCAAAAATTTCATAATTTTTAGATATCTCTAAGTATTTTAATTAATTTAAACAATATAGACTGTCCAGAAAAAATCAGACAGACCTGGACGTCCCAACGTAGTGGGCCAGTCCGGCCCTCACCACGGTGTGTACAGGGGTCCATTGGCCCTAAAATTTGGTAGGTGAGGTCTAACATAAGTGGACCACACTTTTAAAAAATTTTAGAATTTTTGGACATATGTAAATATTTTAATTCATTTACATAAATTAATCTGTCCTGAAAATTAGACTGATCAGGATACCATATTATAATGGGCCGGTCCCGCCATCACCATGGTGTGTACATGCGTCCATTGGCCCCAAAATTTTGTAGGTGGATCTTACCATAAGTAGGTCATCTCCTTAAAAATTTTTATAATTTTTAAACACCCATAGGTATTTTAATAAATTTTAAAAATCCAACTGTCCATGGTGGAATGTTGCTGGAACAGTGCATAAAATCCAGACTGTCCACCTCACTTGGACCACACCTTTGGGACCCCAATGAAGGTCAGTTGGGGCTGAAATTTGGGGGATATCAAGATGAGATCTTCACCTTTCAGAAAAGTATATTTAATAGGTATGAATAGTCCCCCAAACAGTCCCAAAATCTGGTCCAAAAACAACTTGAAACTGTTTAGAAATTTCTGGACAACAACATGTACTTAGATAAAATTTATTATATAAGTTAAATAAAAAGGGAAATACATTAATGGGCCACATACATCAGAAAATAAAATGAGGAAAAAGAGAGATAGAAGGACAATCCGGCCATAGGGAAAGGGGCTCCGCCACTATTGAACCCTCCCAAGATCAATCACACCCGCACATCATACCTAGATCTACATTTACAACATGGATCTTGCACATGCATGGTATATAATTAAAATGCATGGTGAGGATTCCATCCCCACCATGGTTATAAGGTCTAGATGACCCAAACATAATATGATATGAAATAAAACTACCATGATGGGGCCCATAGAGAAAGGCCCCATGCATGGATCATGCATGCATAAGGTAGCCATTAGGCCACAACCATGGGATTGTGTGGGATCTCCACCATTGATTGGTGGGTCCTACACTTTCCTCATGAAAGAAAGAAAATATGTAGGCTATAGAAATCATATTTTTTTATATCTAGAGGAGCACCCACTGTTCGATCTTCTTGCTCCTATGAGTTCCCTGACACCTTAGCTTTGATTCCAATGGAGGAGATGGGGAATGGATGGTTAGGATGGGAGATCATGGGGTAGGAAAGTGGGCCATACTTGAAGTTTTGAAAGAGAGGAAGAGGCTTGGAGAATTCTCATACGTATGGGATTTCTCTCCTTAGATTTTTTTGAGTTTGAAAATGAGAGAGAGAGAGAGAGAGAGAGAGAGAGAGAGATTTGTAAAGGGAGAGAGAGATGGGTGATGGATGTGGTGAGTGATGGGTGTAAAAAAATCTTGACTTTTGTGGCCATTTGTGTAAGAAAAGCATGGGTGGTGTAAGAACTTTTTGACTTTGAGGGCTTTTGGTGTAAGAGAGGTATGAGCTTGTAAGAGATTCTTGACTTTTATAGTTGCTTGGGAATGGGTGAAAGGTGATGTGTACTTGACATGTACTTGACTTGTGATGGATTGATGGATTGATGGGATTGATGTGACACCTCATAGAGATTCTCTTGGGTTTCGCAACGCTTGGCATTTTCTTCACACCAAACGTTGGCCCACATCTCTTGACCAGGGTATTGCCTCGGCGCGCAAGTCGCGGCATCAAAACCGCAGCGACGGCGCGGTCGCTATGGTAAAGGTCTTGGGTTGAGTCGATACGGGTTGACGACATACGAATCAGGGTCGCATGTAAATCTTGGTTTAGGGTCGAAGGTTGTCAGAATTCGACCGGTAAGACCGCGAAAGTCTATGGAATGGTACGGTCTAGGATACGGGGCTTACATCCATAAATGCTATCAGCTGTACCAAAGCTATATGATGCAAGGTATAAATGCTATCGGCCATACCAAGGCCATGCGATGGGAGGCCTTTGTAGCCAAATGTCATATGTGAGATGCAAAGCAAGCATTCCAGTCCTCATCAAGTACACATATCAGTACATTTCCTCTCTTGATATCACCGCGGTCTAATACACCTCACACTGACTGCCTCCTCCCTAGCTGCACAGTCAAGCAAGTGGAAGAGACCACACTATCAACCTGACCAGTAGTCTGCCAATACCTACCCGGCTCGTTGATAGCGGACTCATTTGTGAGCTGGTCAAACTCAGCCTAGATTATAGCCCCCTCACTTGGGCGGATAAGGCCACACCCCCTTCCAACCGACCACGATACAGTGGGAGACGTGGCGTATTGGTATTCGGCACTGGGCGCTCGTGTATCCACTCTGTTTAGATGTTGGAGCATCTCCTAGTACCAAAAAGATTCTGGAATTTTCATCCAAGGACATCCTAAGTGCCCACAATGCTAGAGTCAATATTTTTGGTATCCGATACGACCATCCACGATGTGCCTATGGAGGCCACGACTCTGATGTTGCTAGGGCATGTAGTGATCAAGTCACAAATATGCGGGATGCATGAGTCACATCGTTAAATCATGCAACAATCCTGTGCGTAACACACGCTCATGTGGGGGCATTCCATGTCATAAGGAGTCCCGTAAGTGTCTTAACCCAACGGCTTATGTTATGATCGAACATTCCTCATATCAAGCATACATATGATGTGTATGGGCATGAATTATGGGGCTATACTAAGCATGTAATAAAGTGATGAATTATTAACAAGTATGGACCTATCAATGGGCCCTAAAGAGAGTTATAATGTGGACATTTAACCAACATTGTACTTACACTGTGGACGTCAAACCATCATTGTTCCCTAGGCAAGGCCCGCCATAAATATCATTACATAAACCATGGAGAATCACACATTGCAATGGACCCTAAGGACATCTCGTTAGGCCTCGACCCATGGGCCTTGGATACATTGAATGGGCCGCATCATATGGGCCTTATATAAATCAAGTGGGCCACATCAATGGGCCTTATGTACATTGTAATGGGCCATAACCCCTGGGCCTTGAAATATATCACAATGGGCCTCATAATATGGGCCTTACATTCATAGCAAGGTGGGCCTCAACAACGGCCTCATACACCTCTAGGTGGGCCTTAACAACGGGCCATAAATATGGGCTACAAATGCATCAAGATGGGCCTTATATAAATCAATGGGCCAGACCAATGGGCCCTACGTATACTTCAAATGGGCCATACCAATGGGCCCTATGTATACATCAAATGGGCCACGCCCTAAATATAAGTGGGATAATGATTTCCACCATTAAAATTTTCAAGGCCCACCATAACATTTATTTCCCACGCAATCTGTTCATACGGTTACTAAGAACTTGGTGGCCTAAAGGTCTAATGGTGGAGTTCAAACCCACTGTATAATGTGGTCCACCTGATAAATAGATTTGTCTTATTTTTAGTCTCAAGCTTAAAAGGTAAGCTGACCAAATGGTTGGACGGTTTGGATGCAACACATGCATCATGGTGGGGTCCACACACATGGCCCATCAATTGAACGAACGGTTAAGATATAACACAGACATCTAGGGTGGAGCCTACTGGCCGTCCAGCAACGCCTAGACGCATTGATAAAACACATACATGGTGGGTTCCACTGTCCACGGTCGTGGATGGTGTAAATAAAACACATACATCATTGTGGGTCCCACGTGGGGCCACCATAATGTTTATACGCCGTCCAACCTGTTGACAAGGTCATGCTGACCTGGATGAAGGAAAAACAAATTTCATATTGAATCCAAAACTTCTGTAATACACCACTTTGGGTTCCAATGGCAGATATTTAATCACTGCTGTTTCCTAAGATGTGGGCCACTTGAGCTTTGGATGTGGCTGATTTTTAGAGGGGGCCCACTTCAGGAAGGGGCTCACCATATGAACGGTTTGGGTGTCATACACACATCATGGTGGGGCCCACATGTGGGGCCATGGTACCTGGTCCGTCCGCCCATACCCAGTAGGTACCGCCTGCGCCTCTGACAGCAGCAACAACAATGCTGCTACTATATGTTTTATTTTATTTTTTTAAAAGGTATTTCTAAGGTTTTTTTGTGGTTGGGCCCGCATCAACAAAATCCACCCCACCCATTAGTCTCCATAGCTCGGGACAAGTTAAACAAGCCTAATATTGAATATATTTTGGCGTATCGAAACATCGAGGTGGATTTAAACAGTAGACACACTGTTTTCAATGCTATGGCCCATCAGAAATTCGGATCAGCTTCATTTTTCGGCTCAACGCTTAAAATGAGCTAGGAAATGGAATGGACGACATGGATTGAATACATACATCAAGGTAAGGCCTACACGAGAGGTCCACACAAAAGCTTAAACCAAGATTATATTTGTGTTTTCTAGTTCATGCCCAGACGCTGGACGGTTTTAGGCATAACAGATGCAAAGGTGGGCCTACTCAGGTGGGCCACCAAATGATGGATAGTGTGGGTACAACACATATAAGGTGGGCCCCACTTATAAATGGCTTGGATAAAAGTCATGCTTCATAGTGGGGTCCACCCTGATGAGCCACATGGCCATCTTATCACAAGAAAAGAAAATGAAAAAGAGAGGGAGAGAGAGAGAGAGTGGGACACGCGTAATGGAGGGATCCGGACACTATGGGCCCTCCCTTGAAATCAATCATACATCAAGTGGGTCCCAATACATGTGGGCCCATTAAATCACAATTCAACGGTGGAAATTCCTTCTCCACTAAAATAGACGATCTAGATGACCTCTATTCAAGATAGGAAAGTAAACATCCTGATGGGGTCCATAGAGAATGGCCCCATCATGGAATGATATTGATAATCAAGGTGGGCCATCGGCCACATCTTAGGGTCCAAAGTGAGATCCATACCATCAATCGGTAGGCCCCACTTGGCCCATCATAAAAAAATATGAAAACTAGCCTATAGAAGTACCCACCGTCGATCTTCTTGGTCCGTTGGAAAGCCGATCTCCTTGTGCTTCACTTTAATGGAGGGAGATGAGGTTTGAATGGCTAGGATGAAGGTAAAAGGGATGGGAATATGGGCCACCAAAAATCACTTTTGTCTCACATAAAAGAGCTTGGACGTGTGCACCTCTCTTGCTTGGGATTTGTTGCTTGGGAAATGAGGGAGAGAGAGAGGATTGTAAGGAGATGTGAGAGATGGGTGATAGAGTGATGGATGGGAGAGAGGCATGGGTGTGTAAGGACTTTGTTGACTTTAGGGGTAGATGATGTAAGGAGGATATGAGGTCTGTAAGAAACTTTTGACTTATGGGTTGCTTGGGGATGGGTGAAAGGTGATGTGTACTTGACATGAAGTGATTGATTGATGGATGTGAGATGTTATAGAGATTCTCTTGGGATTTGCAACACGCGATGTTTTCCTCAAACTGAACGCGGGTCCACATCTCTCGGCCAGGGTATCGGATCGGTATGCAAGACGCGGCGTTGAAACCGCAGCGACGATGCGGTCGCAACGGTACATGTCTCAGATTAAGCCGACTCAAATCTATAGGATACGACTTAGGATCGTGCGCAAATATCGATTATACGTCGCAGGTTGCCAAAATTTATTGGGAAGGATCGTGGGAGTTGACGGAACAGTATGGACTAGGATACGGGTCTTAGAAAATATCATATGCCAATCCTGATAGTGTTGCTGTAGGAGTTATGGAAGCAATCTATTATATGATAAATCGCCACTAGAAGCTACTCATCCGCATAAGTGGATTTTGAGTCATATATAAATAGAAGCCAGTATTAGTATGAGCATATGTAAATATAAGATCTAAACCGGGGTCAATATTCTGTACATTTTTTTTCCACTAACTAAGACACATTGTCTCAAGTCATCCTTGATACACATAAGTGTAACGAGGTACCTTTAGCCTAAAAGTAAGGAATAACTTAATGTATGGATATACCATGAGTAAATAAATCATGCATTCTAACATCCATTTTCAAGTGATACATCCAGGTAATATCATCTGAGTAACGCCTTGCAACCAACCCTCACCATAGTAGAAAACTATGTATTCCAACATGCAACCCTAATCACAAATGATGAAATTAACATCTCCATCCCAAAGTACTCACTATCAGGATGCGATTAATATGTCATTCATTAATACAAAATGCTATTATGTCATATGGGAATAGGTTTCTCTTGTGTGATTAATTACAATATCACCATGTGATACAAACAAAGATTTAACTCTTCATTATCATCACCTAGCATATGGGCGGTGAAAACCATCCTTTCACAAGGATCAAAACATGTATAGTGATTAGATTCGGGTTGATATGTTGAGCATATTCACCTAATTCCATCATGCCAAGCATCCATAAAGGATCTACACTAGGCATTCCCTAAAATCTTTTATACTTCGATGTCTTATGATGGAATTGTTTGATTAATGCATTGCATTTCTCTATGGCTTATGGTTGGAATATGAGATTCAATCCATAGCAAAATATTCTCCCTAAAGAATATAAGGAACCAATTATATCACATCCATGGCTTGAATCATATATATCTCATGGCTTTAATAAAGCATAGAGTAGAAAGAACAAAGGAATCTCAATCAATCATTGTGCATGATAAACCATCGTTTCTCATACAAACTTATAATGAGTTTTTTTTTTTTTGTTAGCTTGTTAGTACACCCACTGTCAGTTCACACTTCATTGTTAGCCACCCCCACTAGGGATTGATACCAAGACCTCAGTGTTGAAATGAGGTATCTTTCACTCTGTTTACCACTTCATGAGTCATGGATCAGGGTGTAAACTTATAATGAGCTTAATTTTAAATCAAAGTAAATATGTAAATTGGGTCATGGATGACCATTTCCATTATCATATGATGACAATAAACCACAGGTTTATCCTAAAACCTATGATGATTATGGTATAACAGGGTATTAAGATTCATGAATCATAACTCTCCAATCTCAAGTTCTTAAGGACAAAAAAAATGAATTACTCCTCTATTTAACCCATGTTCATGTACATTTTAAAAACTTCTATATATTAACTAAGGCATATGCATTTGTATATCTAGTACACTTAGTCATGATGATATATGGTTAAGATCATCAATATCACATCCACATGGCTAGTGGATTTTGATCACATTGATTTTTTTATACAACTCTAACAATGTCCCGCTTACCTTAAAGCCAATTCGTGCTTGAATTTAGGCACACATCTCGAATAAGATTTCCTATCCAAGAGGATTAATGAGTCATATTTCTAATGGTAACTCCTGTCGCGCCCCAAACCTAGCCTCTTGCATGGTTGATCCATAGTGGACGGACTTGGCTCGCGATGTGATGGACCTTTAGTTTGGCACCCGACATCCATACACCAAGTCACAACTAGACAAACATCCACTATACACAAAGTAACTTTTTCAATATATGTAATCAACTATATACATCAGGTCTATGTACATCGTGTGAATATATACATCCCCCAAACCAAAACATATCCCCAAATAAACATGATTCAAATGTCTCTGATCTATCTACATGTGATCTGTCTTATGTGCTTTCTTTGTATATATACCTAGTGGAACTAAAAGAAAGAATGAGCTTATAAAGCCTAGTGAATGTGTGAGGGAGTGCATTATATCTTATGTGCATTTTATGAAGACATGATGATAGATAATATGAATGATGATGCATATAAGTAGGTATGTCATGTATGCAAAGTATGCAAGATATGCACGAGTCATGATCATTCGATCCCAGTTATGCCCAACATCTCTACTACCACAACCATAACCATATCACGTGTTTGTAGCCATATCATCATCATTATCATCATCATCATTTTTGTTATATCACATCCTGGCACTGTATAATCTTGGGAATAACCATGGTCAACACCCATGCACACTAGGCACCAACAATCGACCTCGCATATCTGCCTTGCAGTGATATCGTAAGACTTCCACCTAACATACTAGCAACGGACCCTATTCATGCTTCTCCTTGCTGACAGGTGAGACTGCTTTCTGTTTGCACCTCACTCATTCAGCAGGTTGGACCCACCTCTTCTTAACCTGACCTAGTCAGTGTGAGTCAAATCCATGACCTGTGTGTCCACTTAGCCCAACGGTGAGGCATTCCTAGGTAGCATCGAGCTTTAGGGACTTTCAACATAAGGGATTTCTATATACTTCTACTGTTTCATAATTTCAGTGTCCCATTCCATTTTAGGGATAATCAAAGTCATCATCATAGATGCGCATTTCATCACCAAGATACCGTCCATGTTATATGGCACAACTGTGGTATTTTCATAATCAAATATTTCATGGTTATGCATGAATTCATGTAATCACAATAAAACATACAACCAGGTGCATGTAGTATACATGTAATGCCATGAGTATAGGGTTTTCTTAGTCCTTAAACTAGAAAAATTCATATATAATAATCATGTGGTACTATCGACTACATCAATTTATGGTCATGTGACCCAACTACAAAGGACATATATATCTTATGTATGAATGGATGTATTATGGCACATATGCATATACCATCATTCTATGATACATGAGTATGATCTATGCTCAACTACTTAGTATTCTATGTGTATTGCAATGTGTACTATAAACTCACATGCCTCAATTAGTCCATAATCATCCTTATTATCTCCTTATTGGGCTTACTTGGACCCTACATTACACATCAAGTGGGTTTCACATGATAGGCGGTGGAAGTATATAATACATGCATCAAGTGGGCCATAAGATGGATGATGTTGATATACAATTTGTATGCAAATGGGCCACCGATAAAACTCATACAGTCTAGTGGGTCCCACTTCCAAGTAGACCCGCCAATGGGTTGGATCACAGATAAAAATCTTTTTGACAGAAAAAGTGAGTGCCATCTTTAAGCAAGATGTGCCACAAAAATACAAAGATCCCAGTAGCCTAACCATCACTTGTGTAATTGGGAATTACCAGATGAAGCATGCACTTCTTGACTTGGGGACTAGTGTAAATCTGATTCCTTACTCAGTCTACAAACAACTGTGTCTTGATGAATTAAAACCCACCCGGACCATGTTGTAACTTGTCATGCCCCAAACTCGAAAATCGGGCTCACAGAATTTTTGATCATCGAAACCAGTGCCGACAGCCTCCGTAGTACCCCATTCTCAGCTCCCTGTGCCTATATGCCTGATTCTAATCTTGGGATCCTACAAGGAAGATTTTTCAACGTACATTTATCTCGTAAGAAGCATAAACACAAGTTTACCCAAATCACAAAGGCAACATCATCATCACATATCCACTAATATAAATAGTTGAATACAATGCTGAAAGAAAAATACAAGGTAAATGTCAAAAGCTCCAGAAGTCCTGCAACACGCTCCTGCCTCAGCTCGATCGTGTCCTATCGTCACCTGCACGCATCTATTGTGCATAAGCTTATAGAAAGCTTAAAGGGTGGAGTATGTGTGCACGCAAGATAAGTGATAAACATAAAAATATCAGCGTAAACGGAATACTGGTAAGGCTATAAGTCATTCAATATCAGAGTAATGCAAAAATATGCCGATAAGTCCATAAGCACTATCAGCCTTACCCAAACTATGTGATGCAAAAACATAATAAGCCAATATCGTATACTGAGGAAGTAATGTAGATTAGCTATGCAATAAGGAGACGTAGTAAGCTAAATATTATATACTGAGGATGCAATGTAATATGTAAATCCTGACAAGTCCACGAATACTACCAGTCTCATCTAGGCGATATAAATACAGAAGCATAGCGACCCAAATGCCATATGTCGCGGATGTAATGCAATATACGAATCCTGGTGAGTCCATAATACCATCAACCTCATTCAAAATATATAATACATGAGCATAATAAACCAAATTCTATGTGCTGAGAATGTAATGTAATATGCGGTGCGAATAAAATGACCAAGTTGGAGCGTGAAGTCGGGATGATAGTACATAGTATCACAAGCCACGGGGTCCATAATGGACTTCTATCCAAACTAGTCCCAAACATAAATTTGGATAGCTAGACTCAATGTGGTAAACTCCAGATCTCAAGTTAGCTGCATGCCTAACCAAAATCGTGGCCATTTTGAAGGTACACATATCAAATAAGTTGTGCACCACTAGCCTGAGTGTATAGTGAGTGAGTGAATGAATGAATGAATGAGTAAAATGCCGAATATGCAACTCTTTCTCAATAAGTCCACATATCAGTACCATACATCTCTGTGATCATCACCGAGGTCTAGTACACTCTACGCCACTTGCTGCCCCATCAAGCACACAAATGGGTAAGTGGAAGAGACCTCACTATCCTCCTGGTGTCCCATTTGGCCATCCATAATATGCCCGTGGAGGCTACGACCCTAATATCATTAGGGCGTACAGTGGTCATATCACAAAATGTAAGATATATGAGTCAACCATCCGGTCGTGCATCAAACATGCCCGTACCGCATGCTCATATGGGGCAACTCTGCCTGCCAGGGAATCCCATAAATAACTTGCCCAATGGCATATGCAACCTTCAACCACATCTCATAACAAATGTGTAGATGATGCGTATGGGCATGTATCATGATGCTGTTGTCACATACTCATAATCGTATGGATAACCAGCACCAATGACCGACATCAATAATCGGCCTTGACAATCGGCATTGATAAGCGACCTTGACAATCGACCTTAATAATCAACCTCGACAATCGGTCTTGACAATTGGCCTCAACAATTGACATCGATAAACAACCTTGACAATCGGCCTCGATAATCGGTCTAGACAATCGGCTTCGATATCGGTCTCGATAATCAACGTCAACAATCGGCCTCGATATCGGTCTCGATAATCAACGTCAATAATCGGCCTCGATAATCAGCCTATATGCAAGGTGGAGTCCGTAGATGAACAATTGATCTAAACCATACTCTAAGGATCGGCCCTTAGCCGTGGATATGCCATATTCGGTAGCACGGAGCAATCCATCTACGGTGATGATGAACTATGCAACTTCAATGGGACTTAATGATTTGGGTTGACCCTGAATAATGAGAATGGGTCTAACAAAGGCCTAAGGAAATGTCGCAATGTAGACATTTAACCATCATTGACTATTAATGTGGACATTTAACCAACATTGCTCTAAGGAGTGGCCCACGTAGAGCCTGACATATAGTGGGCCCATGACCTCACATAAGGGCCCAATACACATCCCATTGGGTCTTATCACATGGTCTTCAAATACATCACAATGGGTCGTGTCACATGGGCCTAATACATATCACAATGGGCCTCATACAAGGACCTCATATATATCGCATTGGGCCACACTCATGGGTCTCATATACATCAAGTGGGCCGCATTGCATGGGCCTCATATACATCACAATGGGCCGCATCACATGGTCCTTACACATCGCAATGGGCCGCATCTCATGGGCTTAATATACATCACAATGGGCCTCATTACATGGGTCGCAATTACATCACGATGGGCCCTATCCCATGGGCCTTATATACATCATAATGGGCCACACACAGGGCCTCATGCACAATCTCAATGGGCCTCACAAGATGGACAGTTAGTACATACATCACGATGAGTCCTACACTTACACACATACACAGTGGGCCTCACATACTACAGTGAGCTTCACACACAATAGGTGGGCCTCACACATACATAGTGGGCCTCATATCTATCAAAATGGGCCTGCCAACGGTGGGGTCCCACAAATCTAGACGATGTAGATAAAATGCATCACGACAGGGTCCACATCTGCTAGGTAGCATGGATAAAATACATCACAGTGGGCTTGCTGCCACCGGACCACATGGATGAAACACATCGAGTGAACCCCACTGCCGCTGGATGGCACAGGTAGAATACATACAAATAAGGTGGGACCCATGAAGCACCGTCTAGATATGGACAGTGTGGATACATATGTCAAGGTGGGTCCCATCCACTGCCAAAATAGACGGACGGTTAGGATGAAACACATATATCACAGTAGGCCACATTGTCCTAAGCTGGACAGTGTGAAGGAAACACATACACCATGGTGGTCCCACGTGCTGGATACAGCACGGTAGGCCCTACCTGATATTTAAATCTGTCTATATATGGGTGGACGGTGTGGATCAAAACCCACATGTCATTGGGTCCCACCGTCCCTGATGGACGGTGTGGATAGAACACTGACATCATGTGGGGTCCACCGTCGGATGGATGGTTGGATATAACACTTACCTCGTGATCAGAGACCACAGAACCTGCATATGTTAATACCGCAACAAAGCTACTGGGATCCACCATCCCTATCAATAGACGGTGTGGATCAAGCAACACATACATCATAGTGGGGATCCACGTCCTATGTGGAAGGCCACACACTTGGCCGTCCTCATGCTAGCCCTGGACGGACGACCAGGTTATAAGGCACATACATCACCTGGGTCCCACCGTCCAGACCACTGGACAATGTGGATCCTGCACATGCAAGGTGGGTCCACACGTTTGGCCCACCATATATATATATAATATGTATTATATTATAATATATATATATATATATATATATATATATTATAAAAAAAAAAACTAGCTTCCTGGCCTACGACCTTCCCAATCTGGACAAACGGTGAGGATTCAACACATCCATCATGGTTCTCTCCCACAACACTCGCTGGTGGGGTCCACTTATGGACAGTGTTGATAAAACACGCCCAGGTGAACAGACGATGTGGATGTACCCCACATCTAGTGGGTCCCACGGATGGTGTGTATAAAACACATACATCACAGCAGCGCAAAGGGCATGCTAACCCAATACAGTAGCTATATAGTTGGTTGAGTTATACCAGCCAATCTGCTTCCAGGAAAGTGGGTCCCACCAGCTCGTGATAGAGCTGGTATTTGTATTTTCTCTTCATCTGAGCTCGAGATAGAGATGGACAGGCCAGCGAGCCTGCCATTGGACGACCCAACAAAGTGGGCCCAACATATGGATGGCATGGATATAATACTGGTGGCCATACACACACACACACCAGGTGGGCCACACACCTCTTCATCATCATCACCATACAAAGGAAAAGAGAGAGAGAGAGAGAGAGAGAGAGAGAGAGAGAGAGAGAGAGAGAGAGAGAGAGAGAGAGAGAGAGAGAGAGAGAGACGGTGTACTTAAGGGACCCCATCACTATGGGCCCCTCTTAGATCACAACACATACATCAAGATGGGTCCCATTATAAGTGGGACCTAAATCAAAATCATTATTTAGAGCTATGAACACCCACTAATTTCACTCCTTCTTAGCTCCTTAATCTCTCAAGCTCTTAAGCTTCCTCTTTGATGGAGGATGATGAGAGTTGAAGGGTTAGATGGTGAGGATCTTGGGGTAGGAAGCGGGCCACACTAGGCTCCTTTCTTTTCTCCCCTTAGCTTAGACAGTTACTCTCTTGGAAAGCTTAGAATGGAGTGAAAAAAAAATGAGGGACAGGGAAGTGGTGGATGGGAGAGAGGGATGGTGATGGGTGTAAGGAAGAGATAGGTGTGATGGGTGGAGTGATGGATTTGTACTTGACTTGAGAGTTGAATTTGGATGAAAGAGGGATGGGTGTTGGTACTTGACTTGATTAATTGATTGATGTGATGTTTGGTGGAGATTCTATTAAATTTTACAATTCAGGGCATTTTTTAAAAATAAATGCGAGCCCACATCTCCTGACCTAGGTATCGCATCAATGCGCGAGTTATGACGTTGGAACCGCGGCAACGACGTGATCGTTAGGGTATAAGTTTTGACGTGCGGTCCAGGTCCGATCATTAGGGCTATGATTTCTTAAATTCATATTTAATTTCTTAAAAATCTTCACTTTCTAACACTCTTCACTCTGGACTCAAGGAAATGGTCTCAGGACATCGTTTGGGCTTGATTTTTGAGGTGATAGTCAAGTCCAACTAGGCGGTCATAACTGTCTAAGTTCATCGCAATCAAACTTTCGACATGCGGTTCAGGTCCAATACAAAGTTTCTGAATGTTCTCGAGGATAACTGGGTTTAGAGTTGGATCTTAGATTTCAGGGAAATATAGCGTTAACAATTCTATAGGTTTTGGGTCTTACAAAACATATTTAAAGTGGTTGGTACTATTTCACAAGTAATATAGTTTAGCGCTAGTTAATTTACGTTAAATTTCTAAAGGATTTGGTTCTAAATGATTTCTGTGAAAGGTGATACTCGGGTCTATGTACAGATTTTTCCAAGACGTTATAATTGAGCTGACTCTGATATACAGGACTCAATTAGGGTCATGTGCAAACGTTGATTATAGGTCGCCGGTCGCCGAAATTTGACTAGGAGGACCGCAGGATTCTACGAAATGGCACGGTCTAGGATATGGGTCTTACACAACTTGCTAATTGATCAGTTCATGTACCGAGAGGGATGATCGAGAATGTGTTAGTCCAGATTGATAAATTCTATTGCCCAATAGATTTTATTATTCTAGATACTTAACCCATCGTAGATGTGAGCACTTAGATACCTGTCATTTTTGGTTGCCCATTCTTTGCTACATTAAATGTTATTATTAATTATAAGAATGAGATTTTGAATCTATCTTTCAAAAATATGACATTGGAGCTCAACATCTTTTTCAATGTGAGAAAATAGTTAGAGGATGTTGACGATACCCATGACATTAATATGATCGATTCTTTCATAGAAGATAAAGTACTTTTAACTCTATAATCTGAGACTTTAGAGACATGCTTAGCCCACTCCCCTGATTTGGATGATGACATGATTAAGGAGATGGATGTCATGCTTGATGCTACACCAGTACTTGAAGTTAATTGGTGGAGGCCATAATTTAAAGAATTACCCCAAACTAATGTAGTGCCTCTACCGCCTAGCCTTAAAGCGCCAAAGCTTGACCTAAAACCTTTACCTTCTTATCTTAAATATGTCTATTTAGGTTAAGATGAGACATAGCCGATGGTGATTTCTTCTCACCTTGAGCAAGAATAGGAGAGTATGTTTATCTCTACTCTCATTGAGTATAAAGGAGCTCTTAGATAGTCGATTGCGGACCTCAAGGGAATTGACCCTTTGATTTATACTCACCGTATTCATCTTGAGGATAATGTGAAGACCTCCCGACAACCACAACACCGATTGAATCCAAATATAAAGGAAGTGGTTAAGGCTGAGGTACTTAAGTTGTTGGATGTGGGTATCATATACCCCATATCCGATAGCCAATGGGTGAGTCCAACTCAGGTGGTTCCTAAGAAGTCTGGAATCACCATTGTAGCCAATGCTGACAATAAACTCATACCAACTAGAGTTACTAGTGGTTAGAGAATATGCATTGTGTCACATCCTAAACTTAGAAACCAGGCTCAGAGAATTCTCAATCGCCGAATCCTGTGCTGATAGCCTCCGTATTACCCCATTCTCGGCTCCCAGTGCCCATACACCAGATTTCGATCTTGGGATCCTACAAGGAGGATTTTTCAACATACATTTATCTCGTAAGAAGCATAAACATAAGTTTACCCAAATCACAAAGGTAACAGTTATGTAGTTGTTGTTTAACAGTTAGTGTGCACACAAGCGAACCACTATAATTCTTTGTGTTTGATGGATGTGTGGTTTATTTCTTTATCTTTTATGATTTAAGATTGTGGGATGTATTTGTGAATGTGAATGTTGTAATCTTTAAATTCCAGCATTGTGTGGTGAATGTTGTAATAGATTAGATTCTATTTCTTTCATTTCCTCTTCAGTTTGAGTTTTTGATACTCACCCACGTTCTAGTAAGGTTGTCCTGCCATAAACCATTGGTTTTTGGTGTTAGGTTATCCTTAGAACCAAGTTTGTATCCGCCTCTTAATACTTGATTTTTGAGGTTATTATTTCCTTTGGTTATTTACATTTTATTTGGCTATTTGTTGTCTTTATTTCACTTATTATTTTTTTATTTGGCATACTCCTATTCCACCCCCCCTCCCTTTAGGACACATATATCAACCTTTTCAAGTGGTATCAAAGCCTAATAGCTTGTTTATTTGGATTTAATTCCTGAGCTAACCGATCTAAGCTTTTAAGATGTCAAATTTTGATAGCCTTTCTATCACTAGGCCTCCACCTTTTGATGGCTCTAATTATTCTTATTGGAAAGGCATAATGAGAATATTCTTGAGGTCTATTGATGAGAATGTGTGGCAAACCACAGTAACTAAATGGACTTCACCTACTCTTGAAGTTCTAGGCCTTAATGGAACTAGAACTCTAAAAGTTGCTTCTTATAGCACTTGGACCACTCTTTAGAGAACTGAGAGTATTGCCAATGCCAAGGCTTTAAATGTAATTACTTACACATTATCACCAGATGAATTCAAGAGAATTATATCTTGTGATACTGTGAAACAAGCCTGAGATATCTTAGAAATGACACACAAGGGTACGACTACTTTCAACAAATCTAAACTACAAATCCTCACCACTAGGTTTGAGGAAATACGTATGGAGGAAAGTGAAACATTCATGAATTTTTATACTAAGTTGAATGATATAGTCAACTCTATGTAGGGTCTTGGAGATAGTATCCCAGAAAGCAAAATCTATGCAAGATACTACGCGCACTACTTGAAAGGTTTAATTCGAAAGTCACAGCCATTCAGGAACTTTGTGATACAGACCATATGCAGGTTGAAGAATTGGTTGGTTCTTTACAAACCTACGAGTTAAAATTTAAAGCTCCAAAAGGTAAATCTTTCACCTTTAAATCTTCTAAAAGTATTTCTCATGAAAATAACAATTATGATTTAGAAACTTCTGAAGATGATATGGCCCTTCTAGCTAAAATTTTTTACAAGATTTTCAAAATTAAAAAGAGGGCTGATGTTCAAAAACCTGTTGAAAATAAAAGATTAAGATCTAAAAATTAAAAATCTTTAAAAAATAGTCAATGCTACAACTGCCATGAATATGGGCATCTACCAAACAAATGTCCTAAAAAGGACAAACCTAAAAAGAAAGGGTTGTTGGCTACATGGGATGAATCTTCCTGCTCTAAAGCCTTTTCTGAGTCAGAAGATTCTGAAACCAAGTCGGGTAATGATGTTAAAGCCCTAATGACTCTAGCCAAGTTCACTTTCTCAAATAATGATACAACTAGTGAAGAAAATCTGAGAATGAAGAGGATCTTCAGGTTGCTTATGATGCCCTATAGAGGGAAAGTTGTAAAATAGTTATTAAATTAAAACTTTAGAATAAAAAGTTTTTAAAATTGAAAGAGAAATTTAATAATCTGGTTTTGGAAAAATCACACTTTTCAGATTTCTTTGGAAAAACTATGTGGACTTAGATTTCAAAACATCCCAAGTTGAAAAATTAAAATTTGAAAATGAAAACCTAAAACAAGAAGTCTCTTCACTTTTGAGTTTGAAGGACACATGGAGGTATGCCCAAGGTGACCCTAAATTAGAAAAACTTCTATCTAGATCTAGAAAATGTAGTGATCGATCTGGATTGGGCTTTGATAAAAATACTCCTAAATATAAGAATACTCTTCTTAAATTTGTTAAAGGAGAGTCTTCTAACTCAAAAGGAAAAAGTTTGAATCAAAATATTTCTAAAACGACTAAAACTTTTTAGTCCTTAAATATTAAAAAGAACCATATCAACTATAAAAATCAGAACCGTAAACCTTTAGCTGAGAAAATTGTAGACTTGCTTAAGGTGCTCTTAAAATTTAACTCAGTGAGTAGGACGTATAACAATTATAATCAGAAGAAGACCAACTATGTTCCTAAACCCAAAACTATAATGAAATGGATCCCTAAGGTTGCTTGTTTGGTTGCCTACACCGCATTCAAAGCTATGAGCCATTCAAAGTGGTACCTGGATAGTGGTTGCTCTAGATATATGACAGGTGACAAAAGTTTATTCACTAGTCTTAAAGACATGACTGATGGCTCAGTCACATTTGGTGATGGTATCAACTGTTAAATTGTTGGCTAAGGTAAAGTTCAACTCTTTAACCTCTCTCTATCTGAGAATGTTTTATATGTAGAAGGTTTAAAACATAATTTACTAAGCATTTCTTAAATTTGTGATATTAATCATAATGTAAAATTTTCAAACCAAAAGTGTGAAATTTTAAATAAGAATGGTTCTATAATATTAACTGGTCACAGAACTTCTGAGAATTGCTATATAGTTAGTAACTTAAGTTCATCTAAGCTATTATGTTACATGGTCCATACCGATGAGACCGAACTATGACATAAGCGACTAGGACATATACACTACCGTAACTTATATAGATTGAGTAAAAGTGATTTGGTAAGAGGATTACCCAAAATAAAGAAAGTGGATAAGATATGTGGCGAGTGTCAAATTGGTAAATAAATCAGGAGTGTTCACAAAAAGATAAACTCCAATGCCACATCTAAACCACTCAAACTTCCCCACATGGATATTATTGGACCAACTAGAACAGAGAGTCAAGGTGGCAAGAAGTATATTCTGATCATTGTAGATGACTTTACCAGGTATACTGTAACGTCCTGAAAAAATTCGTACTTGGACTCGAGTACCAACTCGGCCAGAAATCGCGTAGGATTAATTCCTTTGGAAAATAAGTGTAAGTTAGCTAGCGCAACGCTAGAGTAGCTGGGAAATAGTCCCTGATCACTTTAAATACGTTCTACAAGACCCAAAGTGAGTAGAACCAATGACGCTATAATACTCTAAAACCTAGGATCAAACTCTAAACCGATTTATTCTCTAGACCTCTTAGAAACTTTGTATTGGATCTAGACCGTGCGTCGAAATTTCGATACCTACTATCTTAGACCATTAGAACCGCCTTGCTGGACTTGACAATCATTTCGAAAATTAAGTCCAACCGACATTCACAGGCTATTTCATTGAGCATGGACTGAAGAGAGTGAGAATAGGGTTAGATTTGGAATTTGAAATTCAAATCTGGCACACGACTTGATGCGTTATTATTAAGCGTTCTGATAGTCAGAATTCAGCCAAATTACACCCTCGGATCAGGAAAAATTTCTATTTCATATCATGAGACTTGTAAGCCTAATCTACGTGCGGTGACCGCTGAACTGAAACTGGACCGCCACGGGTAATCTACGAACCCTGATGGTCTGAAAATGGGCTGTGAGCGACATCCGACATGTACGAACTTAAGTCTGATCGCATTCGGCCAGGGGACCACCAGAAATGTCCTTTTGGACCGAAACAGCCCCGATTTGGATATACCTTAAGTATACCTTAGCCTGAAGCCTGTTTTGGGCACATTTGAGCTTATAAAAGGGCTTGAAACCCTCACTCCTCTCTCCCATCCGAATTTGGAAAAAGCCCTAGGTTGAGAGAGAGAAAAGGTGAGAGATTGTGAGAGAGAGTGGGAGAGAATTTTCCTGCTGCTGCACTACCTGTTGCACGTGCCTAAGCAACACACCTTAATCACTTGGCCGGTGATTTCTCCGTGTTTCTAGGTAAGAAAACATCTCTAATAGTTGCTGATTTTGTGTTCTTTCATTTCCATAGCATGTTAGCTTATGGATCTTGTAAATTAGGTTCCCTATTCGCCGTAGACGAAGCGTATACGCTCCGTTCGAATTAACACACCTATAAGAGAAAAGGTGCGGATTTTAGACGCTTTAATTGAATGTTTCCAACGCTTTCAATGTCGTTTAATAGTAGAGTATCGACGGCAACGCCGTTTGACATGTACAACATGCTGTCCGTTTCCTGTTTCGTAAACTGACGAAGAATATGAGATTTAGGACATTTTAGTCATTTGTAGAAAATACTGTTTTCATCCATAATTTGCTGATGTGATTGACATGGCTTCTTGTCTCATTAGAATACTAGGAATGCGTGCATAATTAGTTTGGCGAAGAGATTCGCCTAAATGCACACTTTGAGTCGACATACTATATGTAGACTTAAGTGTGTAGTTTAAGTGTTTGTATAAATGCTTGTATTAGTATGTATTGAATTAAATGGTGTTATGAATTAGTTTGAGATTGATTTCTCAATTAATATGCTGATGTAAATGATTTCCTACATGTTAGCTATATGCATGATTTCATTATATGTATGAAATGCATGTGCTTGATCTTTCACTTAAGTTGTATGTTATAACATGTGTTAACATGCTCACATTGTTGTATTTCATTTCCAATACTCTCACATGATTGCTGATGTAGATTCATAAATGTTTGGGACTATACCCAGTCCAGGCAGTCGGCAACCGAGCAAGTTCATGGTTGGCTTATCTTTGTCACGAACGACGCGTCGATAAACGCGAGCCGTGTTTTGGAGTTGGCGGTAGTGGTTAGGCCACGCGAGGTGTTTTACGCACTTCATGTCGTTCGACTTGAGATGCGATCGTGCTAGTCGAGCCCGTCAAGTAATCCGACTAGCCGTTGTATGTTCACCCTGTATGAGTCATAACTGCTTGAACCTAGGGTACTGAACTTACCATTGTAAATCCTGTTAACCATGGTACCTTGATCCACAAAGACTCATGAGCCGGGCATGGTGGTATGGGACACCGTGGTCGAGCTGTCAGCCTACGCTGGGGCTACAAACCTCCCCATAGTGACCAGTGAGTACCTATGTCTCGTGAGCAGATTATGGTGGTATAGGACCCTATATTCTTACTGTCGGCCTACACTGATCAGGCAACGAGTCCTTTGTAGTGACCGCGAGCGTATTCTGAGTCTACGGGAGGGGACGACCCTTCCGTAGCAGTGAGAGTACAGTAGGCTTGTATTGATAAGGTGATGGGGGAGCGGTGCAACGAGTGCGAGCAACAGCCCTGACAGCCCTTGCAGCGACCTACAAAATATACATCATATGAGATTACTAGGAGTGACGACCCTAGACAGGATCTGTGTTGGGATTGATATAAGGAAAGTACCTTAGTTTCCCAAACTTGCTGTTTGAATAGACTAATAATAACTCGGCAATCATATCACCATCACATTGCATGTGCTTGGAAATGGGGAGCACTGAGCGGTACGCAAGCATGCCGCGGGTGTAAGATGGTGCTGTATGAGGGAGAACGTCGGTGAGGGCATTCATCATGTCATGTCATATTGCATTAACAACATGTAACGCCCAGGAAAAATCTGTACTTGGACTCGAGTACCAACTTGACCCGAAATTGCGTAGAATTAATTCCTTTAGAAAATAAGTCTAAGTTAGCTAGCGCAACGCTAGAGTAGCTGGGAAATAGTCCCTGATCACTTTAAATACGTTCTACAAGATCCAAATCGAGTAGAACGAATGACTCTATAAAACTCTATAACCTCGGATCAAACTCTAAGCAGGTTTGTTCTCTGGACCACTTTGAAATTTTGTATTGGATCTAGACCGCGCATCGAAATTTCGATGCCTACTATCTTAGACCGTTAGAACCGCCCAGCTGGACTTGACAATCATTTCGAAAATCAAGTCCAACCCATAATCACAGGCTATTTCATTGAGCCCGGACTGAAGAGAGTGCGAATAGGGACAGATTTGGAATTTAAAATTTAAATCTGGCACACGACTTAACGTGTCAGTATTAAGCATTCTGACCGTCAGAATTCAGTCAAATTACACCCTCGGATCAGGAAAAATTTCTATTTCATATCATGAGACTTGCAGCCCTGATCTACGTGCGGTGACCGCTGAACTGAAACTGGACTGCTACTTGCGATCTGCGAACCCTGCCGGACTGAAAACTTGATGCGTGCTAGATCCTGTATCCATGAGCTTAAGTCCGATCGTGTTCGGCCAGGGGACCACCAGAAATGTCCTTTTGGACCGAAATAGCCCCGATTTGGATATGCCCTAAGTGAACCTTGTTCCCGGGCCTATTTCGGGCAAGATTGTGCTTATAAAAGGGGTTGAAACCCTCACTTCTCTCTCCCATACGAATTTGAGAAAAACCCTAGATTGGGAGAGAGAAAAGGTGAGAGTTTGAGAGAGAGATTAGGAGAGAATTTTCCTGCCTTTCCACCGCCTGTTGCATGTACGTTAGCAACACGCTTCCATCACTCAACCGGCGATTTCTCCACATTTTTAGGTAAGAAATAAGCCTAATAAGTTGCTGATTTGGCATTCGTTCGGTTCCATAACATGTAAACTGATATAACTCGTAAATTAGGTTCTCTATTCGCTGTAGACGAAGCGTATACGCTCCGTTCGAATTCACACGTTTACAAGAGATAAGGTGTGGATTTTAGACGCTTTGATTGACTGTTTCCAATGCTTTCAATGTCATTTAATAGTATATTATCGACGACATCGCCGTTTGACATGTACAACATGCTGTCCGTTTCCTGTTTCGTAAACCGGCGAAGAATATGAGATTTAGGGCATTTTACTCATTTGTAGGAAGTACTGATTTCATTCATATTTTGCTGATGTGATTGACATGGATTATTGTCACATTAGAATGTTAGGAATAAGTGCATAATTAGTTTGGCGAAGAGATTCTCCTAAATGCACACTTCGAGTCGACATACTATATGTAGACTTAAGTGTGTAGTGTAAGTGTTTGTATAAATGCTTGTATTAGTATGTATTGAATTAAATGGTGTTATGAATTAGTTTGAGAGTGATTTCTCAATTAATATGCTGACGTAAATGATTTCCTACATGTTGACTATATGCATGATTTCATTATATACATGAAATGTATGTGCTTGATGATTTACTTAAGTTGTATGTTATAACATCTGTTAACATGCTCACATGATTGTATTTCAATTCTAATACCCTTGCATGAATTGCTGATGTGAATTCATGTGTTTGGGACTATACTTAGTCCAGGAAGTCGGTAACCGAGCGAATTCGTGGTTGGCTTATCTTGGCCACGAACGACGCGTCGATGAACGCGAGCCGTGTTCTGGAGTTGACGACAGTGGTTAGGCCACACGAAGTGTTTTACGCACTTCATGTCGTTCAACTTGAGATGTGATCGTGCTAGTTGAGCCCGTCAAGTAACCCGACTGGCCATTGAATGTTCACCCTGCATGAGTCATAACTGCTTGAACCTAGGGTACTGAACTTACCATTGTAAACCCTGTTAACCATGGTACCTTGATCCACAAAGACTCATGAGCCGGGCATGGTGGTATGGGACACCGTGGTCGAGCTGTCGGCCTACGCTGGGGCCACAAACCTCCCCGTAGTGACCAGTGAGCACCTATGTCTCGTGAGCAGATTATGGTGGTATAGGATACTATATTCTTACTGTCGGCCTACACTGATCAGGCGACGAGTCCTTTGTAGTGATCGCGAGCGTATTCTGAGTCTACGGGAGGCGACGACCCTTCAGTAGGAGTAGAGTACAGTAGGCCTGTATTGATAAGGTGATGGGGGAGCGGTGCAACGAGTGCGTGCAACAGCCCTGACAGCCCTTATAGCGACCTACAAAATATACCTCATATGAGATTACTAGGAGTGACGACTCTAGACAGGATTTGTGTTGGAATTGATACAAGGGAAGTACCTTAGTTTCCCAATCCTGCTGTTTGAATGGACTAATAACAACTCGAAAATCATATCACCATACCATTGCATGTGCCTGGAAGATGTGGAGCACTTGAGGGTCGATTACATGCTGCGGTCGTAAGATGGTGTCGTATGAGGGAGATCGTCGGTGAGGGCATACATCACGTCATGTCATATTGCATTAACAACAGTATTAGGATTGTCTGATTTACTGCTTTACTATTATCGCATGATTGATTTGTGAACATGCTAATCTTTGCTCTATGATTCCACTGAGTTGATCACTCATTCCAACAGTATTAGGATTGTCATATTGCATTACGGGATGGTGTTTGTAACACCCACCAGACCCTGTTTTAGATGCAGGTGATGCTGAGATCCAGGAGGCAGAGCCAGATTATGATGAGGACCAGGACGAGTTCTCATACATGTAGTACCATGATGGCTTTGCTTAGGTGACCTGGGTTGATGGGACTTCATAGTGGGACTCTTTTGGACATTTATTTCTGTCATTTACATATATATGAGACTCAGTGATGTATTCATACTTTAGTGACAGTTGTTATCTACTTTGTTTTTCCATACAATGATATATATATTCTTTAGTCTTTCGCTCACTTTTATCACTGGATCTGGAGTATGAATTGCAGTTTTGGTATACTTTTACCCATGTGAATGCTTTAACTCAGACAACATTAAATCATGATCACTTTTGTTGCATAAGTGACGGTCTGGAACTCGGGAGTTGAGTTTAGACACGACCTCCGATTTTCAGGGTGTTGCACAACAGTATTAGGAATGTTTGATTTACTGCTTTACTATTATCGCATGATTGATTTGAGAATATGTTAATCCTTGCTCTATTATTGTAACACCCTGAAAATCGGGGGTCGTAACTTAACTCCCGAGTTCCAGATCGTCACTTATGCAACAAAAATGATTATGATTCAATGTTGTCTGAGTTAAAGCATTCACATGAGTAAAAGTATACTAAAACAACAATTCATACTCCAGATCCAGTGATAAAAGTAAGCGGAAGACTAAAGAATATATATATCACTGTATGAAAAAATAAAGTAGATTTCAACTGTCACTAAAGTATGAATATATCACTGAGTCTCATATATATATAAATGACAGAAATAAATGTCCAAAAGAGTCCCACTATGAAGTCCCGTCAACCCAGGTCACCTAAGCAAAGCTATCATGGTACTGCATCTATGAGAACTCATCCTGGTCCTCATCAAAGTCTGGCTCTGCCTCCAGGATCTCAGCATCACCTGCATCTACAACAGGGTCTGGTGGGAGTTGCAAACACCATCCCGAAACGTGGGAATGAGTAGCTAACTCAGTGGAATAATAGAGCAAGGATTTACAAGTTCTCAAATTAATCATGCGATAATAGTAAAGCAGTAAATCAGACAATCCTAATACTATTGTTAATGCAATATGATATGACGTGATGTATGCCCTCACCGACGATTTTCCTCATACGGTACCATCTTACGACCGCGGCATGCCACACTCCCTTAAGTGCTCCACATCTTTCATGCACATGCAATGTTATGGTGATATGATTTCTGAGTTGTTATTAATCCATTCAAACAGCAGGATTGAGAAACTAAGGTACTTCCCTTGTATCAATCCCAACACAGATCCTGTCTAGGGTCGTCACTCCTAGTAATCTCATACGAGGTATATTTTGTAGGTCACTGCAAGGGCTTCCAGGGCTGTTGCACGCACTTGTTGCTCTGCTCCCCCATCACCTTATCAATACAGGCCTACTGTACTCTACTGCTACTGAAGGGTCGTTACCTTCCGTAGACTCAGAATACGCTCACGGTCACTACAAAGGACTCGTCGCCTGATCAATGTAGGCCGACAGCAAGAATATAGTGTCCCATACCACCATAATCTGCTCACGAGACTAGGTGCTCACTGGTCACTATGGGGAGGTTTGTGGCCCCAGCGTAGGCCGACAGCTCGACCACGGTGTCCCATACCACCATGCCCGGCTCATGAGTCTTTGTGGATCAAGGTACCATGGTTAACAGGGTTTACAATGGTAAGTTCTGTACCCTAGGTTCAAGCAGTTATGACTCATGCAGGGTGAACATACAACGGCCAGTCGGGTTACTTGACGGGCTCGACTAGCACGATTGCCTCTCAAGTCGAACGACATGAAGTGCGTAAAACACTTCGTGTGGCCTAACCACTGCCGCCAACTCCAGAACACGGCTCGCGTTCATCGACGCGTCGTTCGTGGCCAAGATAAGCCAACCACGAATTCGCTCGGTTACCGACTGCCTGGACTAAGTATAGTCCCAAACACATATGAATTCACATCAGCAATTCATGCAAGGGTATTGGAATTGAAATACAATCATGTGAGCATGTTAACACATGTTATAACATACAACTTAAGTAAATCATCAAGCACATACATTTCATGCATATAATGAAATCATGCATATAGTCAACATGTAGGAAATCATTTACGTCAGCATATTAATTGAGAAATCAGTCTCAAACTAATTCATAACACCATTTAATTCAATACATACTAATACAAGCATTTATACAATCACTTACACTACACACTTAAGTCTACATATAGTATGTCGACCCGAAGTGCGCATTTAGGCGAATCTCTTCGCCAAACTAATTATGCACGTATTCCTAACATTCTAATGCGACAATAAACCATGTCAATCACAGATTGCACGTGGCGGTCCCCTGGCCGAACACGATCGGACTTAAGCTCGAGCATACAGGATCTAGGACGCATCAAGTTTTCAGTCTGGCAGGGTTCGCAGATTGCACGTGGCGGTCCAGTTTCAGTTCATAAGTTGATTTTTGTTGCATAAGTGACGGTCTGGAACTCGGGAGTTGAGTTTATACATGACCCTCAATTTTCAGGGTGTTACAATAATAGAGCAAGGATTAACATATTGTCAAATCAATCATGCGATAATAGTAAAGCAGTAAATCAAACATTCCTAATACTGTTGTGTAACACCTTGAAAATCGGGGGTCGTGTCTAAACTCAACTCCCGAGTTCCAGACCGTCACTTATGCAACAAAAGTGATCATGATTTAATGTTGTCTGAGTTAAAGCATTCACATGGGTAAAAGTATACCAAAAGTGCAATTCATACTCCAGATCCAGTGATAAAAGCGAGCGGAAGACTAAAGAATATATATATCACTGTACGGAAAAACAAAGTAGATATCAACTGTCACTAAAGTATGAATACATCACTGAGTCTCATATACATATAAATGACAGAAATGAATGTCCAAAAGAGTCCCACTATGAAGTCCCGTCAACCCAGGTCACCTAAGCAAAGCCATCATGGTACTGCATATATGAGAACTCGTCCTGGTCCTCATCATAGTTTGGCTCTGCCTCCTGGATCTCAGCATTACCTGCATCTAAAACAGGGTCTGGTGGGTGTTGCAAACACCATCCCGTAATGTGGAAATGAGTGATCAACTCAGTAGAATCATAGAGCAAAGATTAGCATGTTCACAAATCAATCATGCGATAATAGTAAAGCAGTAAATCAGACAATCCTAATACTGTTGTTAGTACAATATGACATGACGTGATGTATGCCCTCACTGACGATCTCCCTCATACGACACCATCTTACGACCGCGGCATGCAATCGACCCTCAAGTGCTCCACATCTTCTAGGCACATGCAATGGTATGGTGATATGATTTTCGAGTTGTTATTAGTCCATTCAAACAGCAGGATTGGGAAACTAAGGTACTTTCCTTGTATCAATCCCAACACAGATCCTGTCTAGGGTCGTCACTCCTAGTAATCTCATACGAGGTATATTTTGTAGGTCGCTATAAGGGCTGCCAGGGCTGTTCCACGCACTCGTTGCACAGCTCCCCCATCACCTTATCAATACAGGCCTACTGTACTCTACTGCTACTAAAGGGTCGTCGCCTCCCGTAGACTCAGAATACCCTCGCGGTCACTACAAAGGACTCGTCGCCTGATCAGTGTAGGCCGACAGTAAGAATATAGTGTCCTATACCACCATAATCTGCTCACGAGACATAGGTGCTCACTGGTCACTACGGGGAGGTTTGTGGCCCCAGCGTAGGCCGACAGCTCGACCACGGTGTCCCATACCACCATGCCCGGCTCATGAGTCTTTGTGGATCAAGGTACCATGGTTAACAGGGTTTACAATGGTAAGTTCAGTACCCTAGGTTCAAGCAGTTATGACTCATGAAGGGTGAACATTCAATGGCCAGTCGGGTTACTTGACGGGCTCGACTAGCACGATCGCATCTCAAGTCGAACGACATGAAGTGCGTAAAACACTTCGTGTGGCCTAACCACTGCTTTCAACTCCAGAACACGGCTCGCGTTCATCGACGCGTCGTTCGTGGCCAAGATAAGCCAACCACGAATTCGCTCGGTTACCGACTGCCTGGACTAAGTATAGTCCCAAACACATATGAATTCACATCAGCAATTCATGCAAGGGTATTGAAATTGAAATACAATCATGTGAGCATGTTAACACATGTTATAACATACAACTTAAGTAAATCATCAAGCACATACATTTCATGCATATAATGAAATCATGCATATAGTCAACATGTAGGAAATCATTTACGTCAGCATATTAATTGAGAAATCAGTCTCAAACTAATTCATAACACCATTTAATTCAATACATACTAATACAAGCATTTATACAAACACTTACACTACACACTTAAGTCTACATATAGTATGTCGACCCAAAGTGCGCATTTAGGTGAATCTCTTCGCCAAACTAATTATGCACTTATTCCTAACATTCTAATGCGATAATAATCCATGTCAATCACATCAGCAAAATATGAATGAAATGAGTACTTCCTACAAATGACTAAAATGCCCTAAATCTCATATTCTTCGCCGGTTTATGAAACAGGAAACGGACAGCATGTTGTACATGTCAAACGGCGATGCCGTCGATAATCTACTATTAAACGACATTGAAAGCGTTAGGAACAGTCAATCAAAGCGTCTAAAATCCGCACCTTATCTCTTGTAAACGTGTGAATTCGAATGGAGCGTATATGCTTCGTCTACAGCGAATAGAGAACCTAATTTACGAGTTATATCAGTTTACATGCTATAGAACGGAACGAATGCCAAATCAGCAACTTATTAGGGTTATTTCTTACCTGAAAATGCGGAGAAATCGCCGGCTGAGTGAAGGAAGCGTGTTGCTAACGTACGTGCAACAGGCGGTGGAAAGGCAGGAAAATTCTCTCCTAATCTCTCTTAAACTCTCACCTTTTCTCTCTCCCAATCTAGAGTTTTTCTCAAATTCGGATGGGAGAGAGAATTGAGGGTTTCAACCCCTTTTATAAGCACAATCTTGCCCGAAATAGGCCCGGGAACAAGGTTCACTTAGGGCATATCCAAATCGGGGCTATTTCGGTCCAAAAGTACATTTCTGGTGGTCCCCTGGCCGAACACGATCGAACTTAAGCTCATGCATACAGGATCTAGCACGCATCAAGTTTTCAGTCCGGCAGGGTTCGCAGATCGCAAGTAGCGGTCCAGTTTCAGTTCAGCGGTCACCACATGTAGATCAGGGCTGCAAGTCTCATGATATGAAATAGAAATTTTTCCTGATCCGAGGGTGTAATCTGGCTGAATTTTGATGGTCAGAACGCTTAATACTGACACGTCAAGTCGTGTGCCAGATTTGAATTTCAAATTCCAAATCTGTCCCTATTCGCACTCTCTTCAGTCCGGGCTCGATGAAATAGTCTGTGATTATCGATTGGACTTGATTTTCGAAATGATTGTCAAGTCCAGCTGGGCGGTTCTAACGGTCTAAGATAGCAGGTATCGGAGTTTCGACGCGCGGTCTAGATCCAATACAAAGTTTCAAGTGGTCCAGAGAACAAACCTGCTTAGAGTTTGATCCAAGGTTATAGAGTATTATAGAGTCATTGGTTCTACTCGATTTGGGTCTTGTAGAACGTATTTAAAGTGATCAGGGACTATTTCCCAGCTACTCTAGCGTTGCGCTAGCTAACTTACCTTAATTTCCATAGGAATTTATCCTACGCGATTTCTGGTCGAGTTGGTACTCGAGTCTAAGTACGGAGTTTTCACGGGCGTTACAATTATTCCACTGATTTAGCTACTCATTCCCACGTTTCGGGATGGTGTTTGCAACACCCACCAGACCCTGTCTTAGATGCAGGTGACGCAGCGATCCAGGAGGCAGAGCCGGACTATGATGAGGACCAGGACGAGTTCTCATACATACAGTACCACAATGGCTTTTCTTAGGTGGCCTGGGTTGACGGGACTTCTCAGTGGGACTATTTTGGACATTTGATTTTATGTATTTACATGTATATGAGACTCAGAGATGTATTCATACTTTAGAGACAGTCGAGATCTACTTTGTTTTACCATACAGTGATATATATATTCTTTAGTCTTCCGCTTACTTTTATCACTGAATCTGGAGTATGAATTGCAGTTTTGGTATACTTTTACTCATGTGAATGCTTTAACTCAGACAACATTGAATCATAATCATTTTTGTTGCATAAGTGACGGTCTGGAACTCGGGAGTTGAGTTTATACATGACCCCCGATTTTCAGGGTGTTACATATACTTGGGTAGTCTTCTTAAAAGAGAAATCTAAAACTCTCGATGAAGTAAAAAGGGTACTTAAACGTATCCAAAATGAAAAAGAATTATAAGTCACTAAGATCTATAGTGATCATGGGTTTGAGTTTGAAAATAACAATTTTGAGAAATTTTATAGTGACCAAGGAATATCATATAAATTTCCTGCTCCTAAAACACCACAACAAAATGGGGTAGTGGAAAGGAAAAATTGGGTGCTTCAAGAAATGGTTAATTTAATGTTAAATAGTATGAAGCTTCCTAAAAATCTCTGGGCTGAACCGTAAATACTTCTTGCTATATAATAAAACATGTTTATATTAGAAAATCTAATAATAAAACGGCTTATGAGATGTGGTTTGATAAAAAGCCTTCTGTTAAATACTTTCAAGTTTTCGGTAGTAAATACTATATCTTGCGTGACCGAGAACATCTGGGTAAATTTGACATTAAAAGTAATGAAGGGATATTTTTAGGGTATGCTTTGAATAGTCGAGCATATTGGGTACTTAACAAGAGGACCGGTGTAATACAAGAATCTATTAATGTGTTCATTGATAATAATTTGAATACACTTCTCTTAAGTTTAGAAGATGATGAGGTTCTTCTAATTGATAAATAAGACTCTTCATCTAATTAAAATAACACTGAACTACGAACAAATAAAGTTCATCCTACTGATCAAATCCTTGGAAATCCCCTCATTCGTGTACGCACTCATAAACAATTAGAAGATATATGTAACCACCTGGGCTTTACATCTTAGATGGAACCAACTAACGTAAAAGAAGCCCTTATTGATGAAAAATGGATTGTAGCTATGCAAGAAGAACTCAATCAGTTTGTAAGAAATGATGTTTGGTATTTAGTTCCAAGACTAACTACTAAACGTATTATCGGAACAAAATAGATTTTTAAGAATAAGTCTAATGAACTTGTGTTGAGGGTCAAATATTGCATATTAGACCCTAGTTATTATCTGGATTTACTAACATAATACCATGTAATGACCCACTTTAACCGTGTTTGTGATGCAGAGTGTAATTACAAGCTCGGACTGAAAAAGGATGCTTAAAGCTGAGATTTAGTGCTCAAAATTCACCAAAGCATGGGACACATTCCAAGGGACCAAGATCGATGGAATTACACGCTAGAGATTCGAAAAAATTGAGAAACTGAGGCTCAAGTGGCCTGAAATTGGCTTAGAATGCAAGATCACAAGGTTCTCACCATCTGATCAGCTTGAAACTTCATACATGGCCTGAGGACCATAAATGAATCGTACACGTCAAAATTTAGCTATTGAAGATCTTTCGAAGTGGGCCAACGGACTGAATAGCCCCCTAATTCATTAAGTGGGGCCCACCTGATATCTGGAACTGCCTCAAAATTATTCTCGACGGTTAAAATAATATGAGGAAGAGGATGGACGGTGTAGATTTCTCGTAAACATCACGGTGGGCCCTGTGTATAAGGTGTGTGCACACTGCACAATGCACGCACGCGTGCACCAGAGACAACGCACGCGGGTCAGCAGCGCTGACCCGCACCTTTCTAAAACAGCAAGTGTTCTTTCCGTTTTCGCTTACACACGGACGGACGACGTCCGTTTTGCGATCGACTGTGGGCCCCACCTATGGACCGTATGACTCATCTGATCCAACCATCTTGTAGAGAGCTGCGAACACTACAAAACCATGTTGACTCTTTTCATTCATGCGCACACACGTGTGCGTTATAGAGGCCATAAAAGGGCTACCCTGCAACATTCAAAATTGATCCTTTTGTGATTTCCTCTCTGAGTAGCGCTAATGGATGTTCAAAACCACCTATTCTTCACTGAAATTTCGTTCTGAATGCAATGGACGGGGTGGATTTTCCAGAAAATGCTTATGTGGGTCCCACCGATCACAACAGTGAAATGGTGCGAAAGGTTTCTCTCATCCGTGAAAACTGACCTTTCCAGGCGGTTGTGGCCCACCATATTTGATCGTATGACAGATCTGAACCGTCTATCATGTAGAGGACCCAAGAAAGTCCCAAGGGATGGTATTTCTTTAGAATTTGAGCGAGAAAAGTGGTGATTTTTGAGGCACTGAATTTGGCTGCGAAAAGGCTTTCGCTGTGCCTGCAATAGCTTTCCAAATCTGATTCAAGTCCAATTTTCACCACTCCAGCAGCTATATAAGGAGGTTTTGGATGTGGGGAGCAATTATTCAGACCTTGGGAGGAAGATCTAAAGCTTGGAGAAGGGATTGGACGTCCGCAAGAGAGAGGGTAGTGATTATTTTATTTGTTTTATCTTGAGATGTTTAACCCCATCATGTTGGGCTAAAACCTCTTAGCTAGGGCTAAGGGGTGAAGCTTGTAGCATGATGGGAGAGTTGTGATTTATGCCTTTGATTTAATTTTTGAATTACCTTGATTATAGTTTGATTAATGAGAATGCTTTCAGTTTTAAATGGTTTGTTGTGATTGAAATTACAATAGATCTGCGATGGCTTTGAGTACTTCTCTTTTTCTTTTGATGTTTATGACGTTAGGACGCCCTGTTGTTCACCATAGTCTCCTGGGCATGGTTGGATGACGGTTCCCTTCCTAATCTTCATACATGTGATTGGTTGGTAATTAGTTTAATTCTGTTATTTGCCATAATCTCTTGGGCATGGTTTGGTGATGGAATCCATTCTAATTCATATACCTTTCATCTCTTGAAAACTAGATCAATGGTAGTTCAGTGAATTCCATGACTCTTGAAGCAGGCATAAGATCTCCCTGATTCCTACAAGTGGATCCTTTGAATCCCTAGTTCCTTTCCTCTGACTTTTCTTAAGATTTAGATAATTATTCCATCATTACTCCCTTAATTTCTATCTGATTGAGATTACACCTTATTCTAGTTCAAATTCTACTTAATTTTAGTGAACGTACAAGTTTGAGTCCTTTGGGATTCGACCTCGGTCTTACCAAGTTATTACTACATCACAACCCTGCACTTGGGGAGTGAACAAGTTTTTGGCGCCGTTGCCGGGAACTGACGGCTACGATTTTCTGAAATTAATTAGTTTTAGGATTAGTTTAAGATTAGATTTTCTTTTTAGAATTTTCTAATTCTAGGCTTAGTTGCTTTCCTTGTTAGAAATTTTTCCTAACTTTAGAAACTTGTTATTCTTCAGTCTATCTGATTTTTAGAACTAATCCAATTTTTCTATTTTGTAGGAAACCTCTAATTTAGTAAGCTCTTTCTAATTTCTCTTTCTTTAGAATTTCTTCTTTTCTTTAGAAATTGGTTTACTTCTACTTAGAACTTTCTATTCTTAGAAACTAACTTGTTTTGTTTATTTTGCAGCTTCTTAACCTAGAACTTCAAATTTGGTAACTTCTTTCCATCTTTCCCTTTTATTTTCTCGATTTCTACTTCTTTTCTCTTAGGTCTAGGTTAGAATTTAAATCGAGGGCTGAGTGTGTTTTATGCCCCAGTGGGCATGCGACAACACTCAACGTCTCGTGACTGAAGGAGGATTAGTTGAGGGATTGACTGTCCATCGCAGGGCTAGACACCACTTGAATTCTCCTAAGTTAGTGGAGGTTATGGATGAAAATCAACCTCAAGCACTATCCCAACCTAGGGTTGAAGAAGTACATGATGAGAATGAGGTGCATCAGGCACCCCCGCCACGTACTTTACGAGATTATTTACAACCGGCGGGGGTGAGTACGCCCTCATGCATAATTTTTTCTGCGAATACAGGACATATGGACATCAAGCCAGGGGTTATCCAACTCCTTCCTAAGTTCCATGGGCTTGAGTCTGAAGAACCATACCTGCATCTGACAGAGTTCGACGAAATCATAGCCACTTTATACTTCCCTAATGTATCTGAGGATACAATTAGGTTGAAACTCTTTCCATTTTCCTTAAAAGAGAAGGCCAAGACGTGGTTACATTCACTGCGTCCTAGATCCATTGGCACATGGGATGACATGCAGAGAAAATTTATAAAGAAAATTTTTCCACATCATAAGACAATTACCCTCAAGAGAGCAATCATGAACTTTGCCCAAAAGGAAGACGAAACATTCTTCCAGTGTTGGGAAAGGTTCAAGGATTTGGTCAGTTCATGCCCACAACATGGCTTTGAAATGTGGCGCATTACAAATTTTTTCTATGATGGACTGACATCTTCCATGCGCCAAATGGTTGAGACAATGTGTAATGGAGAATTCATTAATAAAAATGTTGACGAGGTATGGGATTACCTCGATAGTCTTGCTGAAAAAATACAATCATGGGACTATTACCCAAGTTCAAACACCATGTCTAAGCCGACTCAATCTAAGGAGAAAGGTGGAGTATATCTCTTGAAAGAAGAGGATGATCTTAAGTATAAAGTGTCTACGCTCATAAGAAAATTTGAGGTCATGGAAGGAAAGAAGGAAAAGGTTAATAAAAGTGTTTATGGCATCTGTGATTGCAACATTCATACTACTGAAAATTGTCCTACAATGCCTGTCTTTCGAGAAGTATTGAATGAACAATCTAATGCCATAAATAACTATCAAAGACCTTTCAATGGAACAACCTCTAATACGTACAATCCTGGCTGGAAAAATCATCCCAATTTCAGTTAGAGGAATGGACAAACTGCTACCCCTCAAGGTTTCTTCAATCAAAATCCAAATCAGGGGAGACTTCAAGAAGAACCGGTTCAAAATTCTGTGCAAGAGCTGACGCAGATAATGCGAGATTTTATACAAAAGATAGATTCACGTATGACGGCTATAGAAAAGGGGATGCTTCCTGCACAACCAATCCCCAATCCTAAACCGCAATACGAGACAGGTAATCCCAGCTCTTCAAATCAAATGAGACACGCTAAATCCATCACCACTCTTAGGAGTGGGAAGGTTATTGATAAAACCCTTCCGATTAGGACCGAAAAGCCATAAGAACCAGAAGAGGACAACAATGATGGATCTAGTGACGCCCCATAAAAATTTGAACCGGAACCTCTAAAAAAGCTAGTTGCTCCGTTTCCCCAACGGTTGGTTGAACCAAAACGTCTCTCTAACTCTCAGGATATCCTAAAGGTGTTGAAACAAGTAAAAGTTAACATTCCTCTACTTAATGTTGTAAAACAGATACCTTTATATGCTAAATTCCTAAAAGACTTATGCACGACCAAACGACGAAAAAGTGTTCAAAAGAAAATTTCCTTAACTGATAAAGTGAGTGCCATCCTGAAACAAGATGTGCCGTAAAAATTCAAAGATCCCGGTTGCCCAACCATATCATGTGTAATCGGGAACTATCAAATTGATCACGCACTTATTGACTTAGGAGCAAGCGTCAATCTGATTCCCTACTCGGTATACCAACAGTTGGGTTTGGGTGAATTAAAACCCACTCGAACCATACTACAACTTGCTGATCATTCTATTCGTGTACCAAGAGGGATAATCGAGGATGTGTTGGTCCAGGTTGATAGATTTTACTACCCTGTAGATTTTATCATCTTGGACAGTAAATCCATCAACGACATGAGCACTCAGATTCTCGTCATTCTTGGTCGCCCATTCCTGTCCACTTCAAATGCAATTATCAATTGCAGGAATGGTGTCATGACTATGTCTTTTGAAAATTTGACATTAGAATCAAATATCTTTTTCAATAACGGCAACAACTCAGAGGATGATGACAAGTTCTATGATCTTAACATGATTGATTCTTTTGTGGAAGATAGAAAGCCTCTCACCTTATCCTCTGATCCTCTCGAGATGTGTCTGTCCCACTTTCATGATCTTAATGTTGATATAATTAGGGAGACGTGTGCCATGCTTGGTACTGCACCGGTACTTGAAGTTAAACGGTGGAGGCCACAAATTGAAGAATTGCCCCAAACTGATGTAGTGCCTCTACCGTCTAACCTCAAGCCACCGAAGCTTGACCTAAAACCTTTGCCCTCTGATCTAAAATATGTCTATTTAGGTCAAGATGAGACATACCCGGTGGTGATCTCTGCCCACCTGGAGAAAGAACAAGAGAGTATGCTCATATCTACTCTCATTGAGCATAAGGGAGCTCTGGGATGGATGATAGCGGACCTCAAAGAAATTAACTCATCGATTTGTACTCACCGTATATATCTTGAGGACAATGCAAAGGCTGTTCGACAATCACAACGTAGACTAAATCCAAACATCCAAACATGAAGGAAGTGGTTAAGGCTGAGGTTCTCAAACTATTGGAAGTAGGGATCATATACCCCATATCTGATAGTTAATGGGTGAGTCCAACTCAGGTGGTTCCTAAGAAGTCCGGGATCACCATCGTAGCCAATGCCAATAATGAACTCGTGCCAACCAGAGTTACTACTGGTTGAAGAATGTGCATTGACTATAGAAAGCTGAATACCGTCACAAGGAAAGACCACTTTCCTTTGCCCTTCATTGATCAAATCTTGAAAAGATTACCTGGTCATTCCTATTACTGTTTCCTAGATGGGTATTCAGGTTATAATCAGATTGAAATTGCCCCTGAGGACCAGGAAAAGACCACATTTACATGTCCCTATGGCACCTTTGCTTACAGAAGGATGCCATTTGGGCTATGTAATGCCCCTGCCACCTTTCAGCGATGTATGATGAGTATCTTTTCTGACATGGTGGGAAAATCTTTAGAGGTCTTCATGGACGATTTCTCTGTTTTCGGTTCATCTTTCAGCGAGTGCTTAGCAAGTCTTAAATGTGTGCTGAAAAGATGTGAAGAAAAAAATTTAGTATTTAATTGGGAGAAGTGCCATTTTATGGTTCAAAAGGGAATTGTCCTTGGGCATATCATCTCGTCCAAAGGAATCGAGGTAGATAAGGAAAAAATCGATCTTATCTCTAACCTACCTCCACCCAAGAACATCAGAGACGTGCGATCCTTTTTAGGACACGTAGGATTTTACAGATGATTCATAAAGGACTTTAGTCTCCTCTCTAGTCCTTTATGTAATCTTCTTCAGAAGGATGCACCATACGAGTGGACTGAGTAATGCCAAGAAGCTTTCACTAAGCTTAAGGGCATGTTAATCACTGCACCTATCATGCAGCCACCCGACTGGAGTCTTCCTTTTGAACTTATGTGCGACGCCTCTGATTATGCTCTTGGAGCGGTTCTAGGCCAGAGAAAAGATAAGTGGCCTTACGTCATTCATTACGCCAGTAGGACTCTAAATCCTGTCCAAGTGAACTACTCGACTACGGAAAAATAACTTTTAGCCGTAGTGTTCGCTTTGGACAAATTTAGATCCTACCTGATCGGATCCAAGATCATCATCCACATAGATCATGCGGCACTTAAGTATCTTCTTTCTAAGAAAGATTCTAAATCCCGCCTGATACGATGGATTCTTCTACTCCAAGAATTTGATTTGGAAATTAGAGATAAAAAAGGAGTAGAGAATGTAGTGTCCGATCATCTCTCTCACCTTATACCTCTGATTCCCTTGAGACGACCCGTATTAACGACATGTTCCCTGATGAACAATTGTTCAGAGTCTTCCATTCACCTTAGTTCGCTGATATTGCTAATTATCTTGCTACAGGTTCCATACCGACACACTGGACGTCGCAAGATAAGAAGAAATTCTTTACCAAGGTGCGCAAATTTTTCTGGGATGATCCATATTTGTTTAAATATTGCCCAGACCAAATCTTAAGGAGATACGTACTAGACGATGAGCATCAGAGTGTCATCTCCTTCTGTCACTCACAGGCCTGTGGTGGTCACTTTTCTGCTAAAAAGACCACTGCCAAGATTTTACAGTGTGATTTTTATTGGCCCACTATGTTCAGGGACACTCATGAGTTTTGTAAGGCTTGTGAGCGTTGTCAAAAATTGAGAGCATTGTACCGTCGAAATATGATGCCCTTGAATCTCATCCTTATTATAGAAGCATTTGATTGTTGGGGCATTGATTTCATGGGACCATTCCCCCAATCATTTGGAATTGATATATTTTGCTCGCCGTAGACTATGTCACTAAATGGGTCGAAGCAATTTCGTGCCGCAACAATGACCATCGCACAGTCATTAAATTTTTAAAAGAAAATATCTTGTCGCGGTTCGGGACGCCTCGAGCCATCATTAGTGACGGGAGCTCACACTTTTGCAATAGACCATTCGAGAGCTTAATGAAGAAATACGGTATCTCTCATAAGGTGAGCACCCCATACCATCCACAGATAAGTGGACAAGCTGAGATTTCCAATAGAGAGATCAAACATATCCTGGAGAAAATGGTTAACCCTGATCGTAAGGATTGGTCAATCCGATTGACCGATGCCTTATGAGCATACCGTACTGCTTTTAAAACCCCTATTGAAACATCTCCCTTTAGACTCGTCTATGGGAAGGCTTGTCACTTGCCTGTAGAATTGGAACATAAAGCATACTGGGCGATTAAAAATCTAAATTTCAATTTGGACAACGCTGGCTCGCTACGCAAACTTCAATTAAATGAACTTGAAGAAATCCAGAACGATGCATATGAAAAATCGAGAATTTACAAGGATAGGATGAAGGCATTTCATGATCAATATATTCTACAGAAATCATTCACGCCAGGTCAGAAAGTCCTTTTGTACGATTCTCGACTATATCTCTTTCCGGATAAGCTTCGATCTCGTTGGACCGGTCCTTACATTGTTGTCACTGCCTATCCTCTTGGGGCCGTCGAGATAAGAGATCCCGACAATGGCAAGGAGTTTAAAGTAAATGGACATCGATTAAAGCCATTTATCGAGACATTTGATTCAGAGGACATGTCCATGCCTTTGACTGCTCCTGTTTACCAGGATTGATCTCCTAGTCTGAAGGAGGTATAGGTAGGTTTATCGCTTTCATAGGACTAGGATAGTTGCTTTATTTGTCTGGCTGAAGATGGTAACTTAGCGCTCCTGGGAGGCAACCCAGCTTTTTATTCCATTTTATTTTTTCTAGTTAGTTCGTTCAATGTTTGTGGGTAACATTACTGCAAACCCTCACGAGACTACAACTCGTCCACTAGGGGTAACCTAGGGGTTTAAAGGCTTATTGTATACGCTAAATGTAATCAAGAACACCTACGAAAGTGATATATGTAAGATTTTATTTTCGTTATTTTTGTTCTGCTTTCTCTCTCATGCTGACAAGCTTCCATGCTGTGATCTTTTGAAAACTCTCTTGATTCATTATTCAGGTACTATCCTCCCATCACTTCTCATTTACTTTCGTTATCTCATGTGCATTGCATGCTCATTTCTTTCACATTGAGGACAATGTAGATTTTTGGTTGGGGGTGAGAGATCAGGAAATCTAATCAGTGTTTTCTTGGTCTTGAGCAAAAATTGAGAAAAATTTTTTAAATTTTTTTTAAAAATTCCTGCGAATTCGAAGTGATTTTGACAAATATCCCTAATTTAGATTTTCAAGATTCGTGATGTTGATAATTTATGAGTCTTGGATTCAGTATCTGTTAGACTTTACAGTTAAGTTTGAATCATTAAGCCATGATTAGAAGTTTTAAACATTGATCGCGTCATGATTTCACATGTCACATCTCGCTTTCACATCAAGGTTTCAGTTCGATATTGAAAGGTTATCTTAGTAATAATTTAGTATGAAAGGAACCAGCCTGGAACATTTGCCTAACAGGATCGATATGAAAAAAGAAGAAGATGTCTTTGGAAAGATTTGAGTGAATAATCTTCACCATAGGTTTTCTCCCTAGAGGTGTAGATTTAATACTTCTTGAATGATATGTGAAAAAGAGTCGGGTGTACAGTCTTCACCATAGGTTTGCTCTCTATAGGTGAGGCTTTGATTCCCCTTCTTGATGTACTTTTAATGAAAAAATCAAAAGTTGAAAGAATGACAAGAAGATCTGTGAGGCAAGTTTTTGTTTTCATAAATTCTCTTGCTGGTTACCAATGAGATCCTGAAATAGAGAAGTGAATTTTAATGTCGATAAGCCGAGATTACACTATACACCTATGAAACTCAATGTTTAGAATTATTCTAATTGATGGAGTAATACTTTGAACTTGATTATGAAATCTATCGAGTGCTTGAGTCCAGGAGAAAGCAATATCTAACATTCATGAATCTTAGATTTTTCGTATCTAATTCGTTTTTCAAAATATCACCCGATTTCATAGGAAATTATCCTGTAATTCTCAACTTATTTTTCGCATATTTTGCTCCGGACTAGCAAAATGCTGGTTGGGAGTTGTGTTGAGGGTCAAATATTGCATATTAGACCCTAGTTATTATCTGGATTTACGAACATAATACCATGTAATGACCCACTTTAACCGTGTTTGTGATGCAGAGTGTAATTACAAGCTCGGACTGAAAAAGGATGCTTAAAGCTGAGATTTAGTGCTCAAAATTCACCAAAGCATGGGACACATTCCAGGGGACCATGATCGATGGAATTACACGCTAGAGATTCGAAGAAATTGAGAAACTGAGGCTCAAGTGGCCCGAAATTGGCTCAGAATGCAAGATCATAAGGTTCTCACCATCCGATCAGCTTGAAACTTCATACATGGCCTGAGGACCATAAATGAACCGTACACGTCAAATTTCAGCTATTGAAGATCTTTCGAAGTGGGCCAACGGACTGATCAGCCCCTTAATTCATTAAGTGGGGCCCACCTGATATCTGGAACTGCCTCAAAATTATTCTCAACGGTTAAAATAATATGAGGAAGAGGATGGACGGTGTAGATTTATCGTAAACATAACGATGGGCCCTGTGTATAAGGTGTGTGCACACTGCACAATGCACGCACGCGTGCACCATAGACAACGCACGCGGGTCAGCAGCGCTGACCCGCACCTTTCTAAAACAGCAAGTGCTGTTTCCGTTTTCGTTTACACACGGACAGATGGCGTCCGTTTTGCGATCGACTGTGGGCCCCACCTATGGATCGTATGACTCATCTGATCCGACCATCTTGTAGAGAGCTGCAAACATTACAAAACCATGTTGACTCTTTTCATTCATGCGTACACACGTGTGCATTACAGAGGCCACAAAAGGGCTGCCTTGCAACATTCAAAACTGATCCTGTTGTGATTTCCTCTCTGAGTAGCGCCAATGGATGTTCAAAACCACCTATTCTTGACTGAAATTTTGTTTTGAATGCAATGGACGGGGTGAATTTTCTAGAAAATGCTTCTGTGGGGCCCATCGATCATAACAGTGAAATGGTGCGAAAGGTTTCTCACATCCGCGAAAACCGACCTTTTCAGGAGGTTGTGGCCCACCATTTTTGATCATATGACAGATCTGAACCGTCTATCATGTAGAGGACCCAAGAAAGTCCCAAGGAATGGTATTTCTTTGGAATTTGAGCGAGAAAAGTGACAATTTTTGAAGCACTGAACTTGGTTGCGAAAAGGCTTTCGCTGCGCATGCGATAGCTTTTCAAATCCGATTCAAGTCCGATTTTCACCACTCCAGCAGCTATATAAGGAGGTTTTGGACGTGGGGAGCAATTATTCAGACCTTGGGAGGAAGATCCAGAGCTTGGAGAATGGGTTGGACGTCCGCAAGAGAGAGGGTAGTGATTATTTTATTCGTTTTATCTTGAGATGTTTAACCCCATCATGTTGGGCTAAAACCTCTTAGCTAGGGCTACGGGGTGAAGCTTGTAGCATGATGGGAGAGTTGTGATTTATGCCTTTGATTTAATTTTTGAATTACCTTGATTATAGTTTGATTAATGAGAATGCTTTCAATTTTTAATGGTTTGTTGTGACTGAAATTACAATAGATCTGCGATGGCTTTGAGTACTTCTCTTTTCCTTTTGATGTTTATGACGTTAGGACGCCCTGTTGTTCACCATAGTCTCCTGGGCATGGTTGGATGACGGTACCCTTCCTAATCTTCATACGTGTGATTGGTTGGTAATTAGTTTAATTCTGTTGTTTGCCATAGTCTCTTGGGCATGGTTTGGTGATGGAATCCATTCTAATTCATATACCTTTCATCTCTTGAAAACTAGATCAATGGTAGTTCAGTAAATTCCATGATTCTTGAAGCAGGCATAAGATCTCCCTGATCCCTACAAGTGGATCCTCTGAATCCCTAGTTCCCTTCCTCTGACTTTTCTTAAGATTTAGATAATTATTCCATCATTACTCCCTTAATTTCTATCGGATTGAGATTACACCTTATTCTAGTTCAAATTCTACTTAATTTTAGTGAACGTACAAGTTTCAGTCCTTTGGGATTCGACCTCGGTCTTACCGAGTTATTATTACATCCCAACCCTGCACTTGAGGAGTGAACAACTTGGTAACATAATTAGAAACAAGGCTAGGCTAGTTATATAAGGATACACATAAATTGAAGGTATTGATTATGATGAAACCTTTGCCCCAGCAGCTCGTCTTGAATCAATCAGAATGTTTATATCCATTGCGTGCTTTAAAAAATTCAAAATATATCAAATGGATGTTAAGAGTACATTTTTAAATGATGATTTGCATTAAGAAGTATATGTTGAACAACCAAAGGATTTTGAAGACCCTAAGCATCTTTATCATGTTTATCGCCTAAAAAAGGGACTCTATGGTTTGAAGCAGGCTTCCAGGGCATGGTACAAGAAATTAACTAAATTCTTGTTAAGTCATGAGTTTGTTATGGGGAGTGTTGATAAAATATTATTTGTTAAGAAACATAATGATCATATTTTAATTGTGCAAATCTATGTTGATGACATTATCTATGGATCTACTCGTGTTAACTTGACTATTGAGTTTGTAGATCTTATGGATTCTTCATCTCTCAAACCAAATATGCTTTGAACTTAGTTAAAAGGTTTAGATTTGAAAGTGGAAAAATTTTTGATACTCCAATGAGTACCACTCTAAAACTCTGTAAGGATTCAACAGGTAAGAGTGTGGATCCTAAGGTGTGTCGCAATATGATAAGAAGTTTACTTTATTTAACTGCGAGTCAACCTGATATTGCTTTTAACATTAAAATTTGTGCAAGATATCAATTGGACCCTAAAGAGTCCTACTTGATCGCTGTTAAGTGAATTTTACGATATGTCACTAGTTCAGCTAATCTTGGTCTCTGGTATCCACATGACAACACTAGATGGTTACACGGATGCTGATTGGGCTGGTAATATTGATGATCGTAAATCAACCAGTGGTGGTTGTTTATGTCAGGAACTGTCTAGTTTCTTGGTTAAGAAACAAAGTTTCGTATCACTCTCCACTACTGAGGCTGAATATATTGTTGCAGGTAATGCATGCACTCAGCTAATATGGATGAAGAGAATGCTAAGAAATTACGAAATTGCGTAAGAATCTATGATGTTATATTGTGATAACACAAGCGCAATTAATATATCCAAAAATCTTATTTAGCATTCATAAACCAAGCACATTAACATTATGTATCATTATATTCATGAATTGGTGAAAGAAAAGATAATTTCATTATAATATATTTAAACCGAGAATCAACTAGGTGACATATTCACAAAATCACTTGACAAAAATTAATTTATAAAATTAAAATTTGATCTTGGTATGTGCAATATGAACTGATGATTTGTGCTCATTTGTATTATAATGTATGTATATATTATTTTGTATTTTTTATTTAAATATATATAAAATAGCACATTTTCAGTGTTACACGACCAGTCGAGTATGTACATGACCAATCGTGAAACACGTGAATTGGATTTTTATTTGAGAAAAATTCATTTTTCTTCATTTCTTTCTTCTTCTCCATCAAGCCCAACCATGACTGGTCGAACCCATCTTCGATTACTCTCCGATTAGTGCTTCATTTTTTATTTCCTTCTTGATTTAAGTTCTTTGATCATCCTTAATCTTGATTTTACTTCTTATTTCAAGATTTATGGTGGTTTGAAAGTGTTTCTTCCTTAAAATCTGTTTTTCTTGGAATCCTTATTCCTTTTTACAAACCTTTGTTTCCTTATTTTCTTGTTGCAATGGAAGGACGAAAGAGAAAGAGAACCACTCGTGGTCCCTCTTCTTCCCATTCTGCACCTTTTACTGTGCGTCACCTTCAACCTCTCAAAGAGGATCCCGAGAGTATGCGGGATTTCCATCATAGAAATATTATTGTTGAGCATGTTGTCATTGTTGATCATATTAAGTGCTTCAACATTGTCACTCGCCTTCAAGCTGTAGGATGGGAAAACATACTATCTTGAGGCGATCCTACATTCGGATCCATTGCGCAGGGCATGTATGCTGACATACTCAGTTCTCTAAAGATAATTCAACATTTACTGTGTCAATTAGAGAAGGTCCAATTAAGGTAGACCATCATTTGATTTTAGCAATCATGGATATACCTGTTGTTGATGACAGTGTACCCATATCCACTTTACAAGCTAGACCTTCTAAAAATGCTAAGCAATCGATTACGAGAGTTCTTTGTAACATGAATGCAGAATGGAAGTGGTTCTACACTCAATTCTAAATATATGTCGCCCAGATACCGGGTCTTACATCGAATTTTTATTTTGAATGTCTATCCTTGCTCAGGTAACAAGACTGAGCTGACCTCTTTTATGGACCGCATTATGCATTCTGTTGTAACGGGTATCCATATCTGTCGTCATGTTATTCAGTTTCGACTCCATCTTGGTCATAGCGATATTCCTTTCACTTATCTTATGATTGCCTTAGCTAATCATGCTTTGATAGCTATGCCTGTGGGAGAATGTTCTATTAATCTCCGTCTATTTAACAACTCTAATATCAACAAGATGAACTTGGACTTGGCAACTGGTCAAGTTGATGGGAATGCTGGAGGAGCTAAAGAAGCTGACACTTTACCTTAAGAAGACGTTAATATGGATGATTTATTTGATGATCTTGAATTAGATTCTAAGGCTAACCTTGATTATCAGCCTTCTTATTTCGATGAGAGGTTGCATACTCTTGAGGAACAGGTCGCTCAAATTCGTGTAACCAAGGATTCTCAATTTGCTTATATGAGCAAATATGTGAGGCACATTAATAAGGGTTTACATCAAATTAATCCATCTATTCCTGCTACTTCAGGATCTGAGTAGTTTCGTTTTGATTTGATGGTATCTGTAATAACTTTCTTCTCACTCTTTTCCCTATGACTGCTTGGATAATGTTGTTTAAACTCTTATCTATTCAGTTCAGATACTTTGTTTTATTTGATTTGGATGAGTAGATATTAATTTTATTTGATCTCTTATTATCTTTCTTTATCATTATTCACTTCCTTTGTCATGTTGTGTCAAAAAGGGAGAGAACGTTGTTGAATGATATGAGAATACTGATATAATATGATGGCTATTTTTTTTTCAGAGAGTAGTGGATTAAGGGGGAGAGTTGATTATTGTGCATGATATCATAATATGTTTGTGCAATGTGTTGTTTGAATATCTATTGCATATTGTAATTTTAGTTTTGTCACAAATTTGACAAAGGGGGAGATTGAAGTGCTATGTTGATAAACCCTAAGTATTGTCAAATTTTGGTGTGCAAAACCAATTCAAGTTTGTATCTTGATTTGTATCAAGCTTATGCATCTGTTCATATTGAATCTTCGACGTTCATTTTATCCATGCTAAATGAATCTATCTTGCCAATATCTACGATGAACTTACCAAGATTTACAAACTGGAAGAAAGTGAAGACTTTCATATATTGAGTAAAGACAGAGTTTTTAAGAACATTTCGATTCAAAATCTGGAACCAGAAAAGTTCCAGAACTCAAGACCTAGTTGAAGATTATGTTTGGTATGTCAAGTTTAAACTTTGAAGATCGTAAGAATTAAAGCTACTGAAGTGATAGATATATTAAGTATTCATATGTTCTATCTCACAAGTTAGGTATGATTGACCTAGATTGACTTTAGATCATGATTAGATCATTTCATACTTTCAGTCGGTCATTTTGGTCATTTTATAAGTGTAAAATTCTGTTCTTTCGACTAGCCTTAGCACTGGCTCGACCAGTCTTAGTATTTCCTCGACCAGTCAGATTTGTTATGAATTTTTAGAATTTTTCTGTTAGTCTACGACTAGTCTTGGAAACTACTCGATCAATCATGTGAATAGTGCTCAACTAGTCGTATGGTGCTTGACTCATTTTTCAGCAAGTAATCTGGAATCACACGACAAGTTGAGTGGTGTCCACGACCAGTCAAGCAAGCCACTCGACCAGTCATGAGACCCATAAAGCCAGTCATGTAACTGGAAAATTTGATAGCGCCAGAATTTTTAAAAATCTATTTGGATAAGGCCTGTCATAACTAACCAAAGGCTAGTCGTGCGAATCAATTTTTCACCTATAAATAATGCTTAAATTTTAGAGTTTTTTATTCAATTCTTAACATTCTTAAGTAATCACTCTGAGTTTATTTTGAGTACATTCTAAGCTGTTTTGTGCATATTTAAGATTCTTTAAAGTAGCTCTTGTAATTTGATTTTGAATCTCTATTCCATTCTTATATTAAAAAGGGATATTCGATTTACCCTTCCTTAAGATCAAAATCAATACAAAGCCCTTACTAATTTAATTAAAAATCATCTAGACATTGAACCTTATACACTTGTTAGACTGAACGTTGAACTTCTAAGTCGACATCAAGTTGGTTCTATCGGGCTGCTTCAGAATCGTTATATAAATAAGTATTTTCTTTTTTGTAATTCAATTCCTTTTTGGTTTGTGAGATTGTTCCAGACAATCTCATTTTTGGTTTTTCTGAGGTGATCCAGAAAACTCTGAATTGGGGTTTTTGAATTGTGTAAGCCCACTTGAAAGACACAATTGTGAAAGTTTTAGGTGAACCTTGAAAAATCTTTTTGATTAGTGAATGCTAATATCCCGAGGGAGTGGATATTTGGAGTGGAGTAGTTGTATGACTGTTGTTTAACAGTTAGTGTGCACACAAGCGAACCACTACAATTATTTATGTTTGGTGAATGTGTGGTTTATTTCTTTATCTTTTATGATTTAAGATTGTTGGATGTATTTGTGGTTGTGAATGTTGTAATCTTTAAATTTCAGCATTGTGTGGTGAATGTTGTAATAGATTAGATTCTATTTCTTTCGTTTCCTCTTCAGTTTGAGTTTTTGATACTCACCCACGTTCTAATAAGGTTATCCTGTCATAAACCATTGATTTTTGGTGTTAGGTTGTCCTTAAAACTAAGTTTGTATCAACCTCTCAATACTTAATTTTTGAGGTGTTATTTCCTTTAGTTATTTGTATTTTATTTGACTATCTGTTGTCTTTATTCTGTTTATTATTATTTTTATTTAGTATAGTCCTATTCACCCCATATAGATCAGTCTTTTCATATAATATGTCAAATGTTATGTGCTGTGGATGCAATGTAATATGTGGTGTGAATGAAATGACCAAGCTGGAGTGTGAAGTTGGGATGATAGTACGTGGTATCGCAGGCTATGGGGTCTATCACAATGAACTTTTATCCAAACCAGTCCCATACCTAAACTTAGATAGTCAGACTCAATGTGGTAAACTCCTGACCTTAGGTTAGTCGCATAGCTTACAAACTCCTCACTTAGGTGAATAAGTCCACACCCCCTCCCAACCAGCCACGACATAGTGGAAAGCGTGGCCTCCTGGTATTTGGCATTTGATGCTCATTTCTTCTAATCGGTCTAGACATTGGAGCATCCCCTGGCCACGGGAGTTTAGAGACTTTCACCCATGGACATACAAAGTGCACATATGCTTAAACCAAATATTTTTGGTGTCTCATCTAGCTATCCACGATATGCCTATGGAGGCCGCAGCCCCGATGTCACTAGGGTGCCAAATGATCATGTCATAAAATGCGAGACGCATGAGCCATACCATCTAGTCATGCATTAAACATGCGCGTACCACGCACTCATGTGGGGCAACTCCGTCTCTCAGGGAGTCCCATAAACAATCAACCTAATGGCACATGCTATGTTCAATCATTCCTCATAACAAGTATGTGAATGATGCATATGGGCATGTACCATGAAGTATACTAAGCATGATTATAATCACATACATCATGGAAGGCCTGTATAAGGCGGCCCATGGCCCGTAATAATAAACAAGTGGCGTGCACACAATCACATACACATGGCGGGTCTCACACATCACAATTGGGCCTCGCACATAGAAGGAGCTTCACACTATCACAATGGGCCTCGTATAATCACGCAATGGGCATCATACAATCGCGATGGGCCTCATATAGTCACGATGGGCCTCATATAGTCACAATGGGCCTCATACAATCATAATGTTATGTTAACACATACTCAGTGTGTATACTAATCATAGTCGTAATCGATAATGACCTATATATATGGCGGGGTTCATAAAAGGACAGAAGATCTAATCCATAACATGAGGATCGGTCCTCAACAGTGGATATACCAAACCTGAAACCAGATAGACTACTCCTATCAAGAATGGGCCTAAGAACAAGGAGTGGGCTTCCTTGCCTGTTCCATCAGTAGCAATTTGGGCTTCCTAAGGGCCCAATAAGCACAAGGTGGGCCACGTTTCCTATGGAAGGCTCGGTACGAACACAAGATAGGCTCCAAGGCTTGAGTGGTCCTACAGGGTATGGTGGAAAACATCATCATCAAATGAGAGCCCAACGGATTGGGATGGCCTAATCTAGGGAAAGATGGGTAATATAATCATCAATGGGGGCCCAATGGTTTGGGTTAGTCCATTAAGGGGAGATGAGAATGGGCCTAACAACGGGCCCTAGGGAGAGTTACAATGTGGACATCTAACCATCATTGCTCATACAACGCGGACTTTAAACCAACATTACTCCCAAGGAGTAGCCCACATAGAGCCATATGTATAGTGAGCCAATGGCCTCACACAAGGGCTTAATATACATCACCATGGGTCTTACTCAAGGGCTTAATACACATCACGATGGGCCTCACTTAAGGGCCACATATGCATCACATTGGTCCTCACTCATGGGCCTCATATACATCGCATCGGGCCTCATCATATGGGCCTCAAATACATTAAATGGGCCTCCCATATGGGCCTCGTACACATCAAGTTAGGCCTCACATATGAGCGGTTTGGATCAAACATGAACATTACTGTTGGCCCCATAGCAAACAGATGGACGGTGAGGTTGAAATGCATACATCATACAGTGGGACCCATCATCCTAACATTGGACGATGTGGATAGAGGATTCATACATCAAGGTGGGCTGCATAAGTGGACGACATAGATGAAATACTTACAACATGGTGGGCCCTGCGATTACACAGCAGATGGGCCCTACAGGGTATGGTTTTCAACGATGAACATTTAACCACCACTATTCCTATGATACGGTCCATTTGGGATTTGGATCTAACTCTCAATGGGGCCCACAGCCCTTAAACTATCTGAAAAAAGATGGGCAGCACATATAACACATACATCATGGTGGGCCTGCATAAGGCAGCCCACGGTCTGTTAAATGAGTCTACTGCCTTCATACTGGGCCCACACCATAGAGTGGGCCTGGAAGAGGCCACTAGAGAGTGTAGGGGCCCCACACATCGCTAGTGGGCCCCACAACAATGGATAGCGTGGAGATAAAACATATATAATCATGGCCACTTACTAGATGTCCAACCTGCCCAACGTGTTGGGCTTGTTGGACATCTAGTGAACGGACGATGTGGACATAACACATATACCATGTGTGTGGGGGCCCCACACACCATAATGGGCCCCACAATGGGTGGAAAACATGATTATACAATGCATACAGCCAGGATGTCCAGTTGTTGTATGTCTAGCAAGCCTAGTGTGTAGATGGGCTAGACGTCCAACCTCTGGCCTGCCTGGCTGTATGCATTGTATGATCATGTTGTCCACCCATTGTGGGGCCCATTATGGTGTATGGGGCCCCTACACACATGGTATATGTGTTATGCCTATGTCATCCATTCACTAGACGTCCAGCAGGCCCAACACGTTGGGCGGGTTGGACGTCCAGTAAGGGGTCCACGTTGTATGTGTTTTATCTCCATGTTGTCCATTTTCGTGGGGCCCACTAGAGATGTGTGGGGCCCCTACACTGTCTAGCAGCCTCTTCCCGGCCCAATCTATGGTGTGGGTCCATTATGAATGTAGTGGACTCATTTTACAGACCATGGGTTGCCTTATGCAGGACCACCATAAGGTATGTGTTATACACACTACCCATCTTTTTTTCAGTTAGTGTAAGGGTCATGGGCCCAATTGAGAGTTAAATCCAAATCCCAAGTGGACCACACCATAGGAATAATGGTGGTTAACCGTCCACCATTGAAAACTATACCCCGTAGGGCCCACCTACTGTGTAATCGTAGGGCCCACTATGTTGTAAGTATTTCAGTTATGTCATCCACTTATGTGGCCCACCTTGATGTATGAATCCTCTATCCACACTTTCCAATGTTGGGACGATGGGTCCCACCGTATGATGTATGCGTTTCAACCTCGTCGTCCATCTGTTTGCTGTAGGGCCAACCGTAATGTTCATGTTTGATCCAAATCACCCATATGTGAGGCCCAACTTGATGTGCACAAGGCCCATATGGGAGGCCCATTTGATGTATAGGAGGCCCATATGATGAGGCCCGATGTGATGTATATGAGGCACATGAGTGAGGACCAATGTGATCCATATGTGGCCCATGAGTGAGGCCCATCATGATGTGTATTAAGCCCTTGAGTGAGGCCTATGGGGATGTATATTAGGCCCTTGTGTGAGGCCATGGGCCCATGATACATTTGGTTCTATGTGGGCCACTCCTTAGGAGCAATGTTGGTTTAATGTCCACATTGTAACTCTTCCTAGGGCCCGTTGTTAGACCTATTCTCATATCCCCTTAATGGGTTAACCCAAACCGTTGGGCCCCCGTTGATGATTATATTACCTATCTTTCCCTTGATTAGGCTATCCCAATCCATTGGGCCCCCATTTGATATGATGTTTTCCACTAAACCCTATAGGACCACCCAAGCCTTGGAGCCCATCTTGTGTTCATACTGAGCATTCCTTAAGGAATATGATCCACATTGTGCTTATCGGCCCTCAGGAAGCCCAGATTGCTACTTGATGGAACGGTCAAGGAAGCCCACTCCTTGTTCTTAGGCCCATTGTTGATAGGAGTAGGCCATCTAAGCCCATCCTTGATATGAAGAGAGAACATCATCACCGTAGATGGAAAGATCAGTGGTATTAGGTTTGGTATATCTACTGCTGAGGATCGATCCTCATGTTATGGATTATATATGTTGTTCTTCTATGAACCCCACTATATATATATATATATATATATATATATATATATATATACATATATAGGCCGATTATCGATTACGATTATGATTGGTATACACACTGAGTATGTGTTAGCATAACATTGTGATTGTATGAGGCCCATTGTGACTATGTGAGGCCCATCACAATTGTATAAGGCCCATTACATGATTATATAAGGCCCATTGTGATTGTGTGAAGCCCCTAGTATGTGCAAGGCCCAATTGTGATGTGTGAGACCCACCATGTGTATGTTATTGTGTACACACCACTCGAATTATTATGGTCCATGGGCCACCTTATACAGGCCCACCATGATGTATGTGATTATAATCATGCTTAGTATACTTCATGATACATACCCGTTTATATCATTCGCATGCTTGTAATGAGGAGTGATTGAACATAGCATGTGTCATTGGGCTGATTGTTTATGGGACTCCCCAAGAGATGGAGTTGCCTCACATGAGCTCACGGTACGTACAGGTTTGATGCATGACTAAATGGTATGGCTCATGCATCTCGCATTTTGTGACATGATCATTTGGCGTCCTAGCGACATCAGGGCTACGACCTCCACAGGCATATCATGAATAGCTAGATAGGACACCAAAAATGTTTAGTTTGAGCATATGGGCACTTTGGATGTCCGTGGGTGAAAGTCCTTAAACTCCCGTGGCTAAGGGATGCTCCAACGTCTAGACCGAGTGGCATACATGAGCACCGAGTGTCGAATACTAAGAGGCCACGCTTTCCACTGTATCTTGATCGGTTAGGAAGGCGTGTGGCCTTATCCGCCCAAGTGAAGGGGTTGTAAGTTAGGCTAAGTTTGACCAGCTCACAAATGGGTGCGTTATCGACAAGCTGGGCTGATAATGGCAGGAGGGTAGTGAGGTCTTCTCCACTCACTGGGCTGCACAGCCGGCAAAGGCGGTAGCCAACTTGGAGTGTACTAGACCCTGATGATGATCCTAAAGATGTACGATACTGATATGTGGACTTAATGAGTAGCAGTTACGTACCTAGCATTTAATTGATTCATTCATTCACTATCCACTCAGGCTGGTGGTGCGCAACTAATTGTTGTGTACCTTCGCAATGGTAAGGATTTCAGTAGGGGCACGCAACTAACCTAAGATAAGGAGTTTATCACATTAAGTCTAGCTATTCAAATTTAGGTATGAGAATGTTTTAGATAAAAGTCTCTTGTGAAGGACCTCATAGCCTACGATACCATGTACTATCATCCCGGCTTCACACTTCAGCTTCGTCATTTCATTTACACCACATATTGCATTGCATCCTCAGCACATAATATTTGGCTTATTATGTTTTTGCATTGCGTAGCTTGGATAAGGTTGATGGTATTTATGGACTTATTAGCATGTTTTCACATTACTCTAATATTGCATACTTGACACTTACCTTGCGCATACACTTTCACTACCCTTTAAGCTTTCTATAAGCTTATGCATGATAGATGCGTTCAGGTGGCATTAGGTCCCAGCAGCGTTGAGCTTAGAGCATGTAGCTGTCTTCTGGAGCTTTAATTTTTGATATATGTATTTCCCTTTCAGCACTGTATTCAACTGTTTATATTAGTGGATATGTGATGATGATGTTGCCTTTGTGATTTGGGTAAACTTGTTATGCTTCTTACGAGATAAATGTATATTAGAAAATCCTCCTTATAGGATCCTAGGATCGAAAACTGACATATGGGTACTGGGAGCTGAGAATGGGGTACTACGGAGGCTATCAACATAGGATTCGGTGATTGGGAATTCTGTGAGCCCAGTTTCTGAGTTTAGGGCGTGATAAAAGTTGGTATCAGAGCATAACTTAGGAATACCTGAGGATTACATCACATATCTGCTGATAGCTACCCTATACCCTATGATTATTGTGATTAGGTCCCTGATTTTGAATAACTTACAAATTTTTTGATATAGCTCCCCATTGTGTGTATATTTGAGTGTGCTCAAGGATAATAGGCCCTTGTTCCTTCATATAGGACATGGCACCCAAGTAAGTGACTCGAGCGACTTCCGCTTCCCTGCCTGAGATTCTTGTTCCCCCACCTGAGACTTCTGCACCCCTGTCCGAGTCTAGCGCAGCACCAAACGAGTCCGTGAGTGCAGACCTACTGTAGCGGATGTTGCAAGAGATAACCGCCATCCTTCAGAGAGGAGGCCAAAAGAGATGGGCCCCCTCCGGTAGCTCCCAACAGTATCAGTGGTAGCGGAGGCATAGGATCCACCCATCCGCTAGAGCACCAGTAGCACCAGCAATACCCCTGGCACCATCTTAGAGGTAGCTTCTCGGTGCCTGTTATGGAAGTTGTGGGATAGGACACCATAGGTGGGAGTGTCCTCGACCGCAATAGCAGCAGCCGAGAGCACCAGTAGTACCTCCAGCACCTCCTCTGTGTCTATTTATAGGTACTTGCTTTGGATGCGGTGGGATAGGGCATCATGGAAGCGAGTGTCCCTGAACTTAGTAGCAGCAGCGACGACACTATCTGCCATCGAGACCCCAGTAGTGACAGATGTAGTAGCAGGATCCTCAAGCATCAGGAGGAATCATTGACAATTCGTGCGACTTGGCTCCTGCACCGTCTTGCTAGATTGCTCATGAATGAGGCATTTTGGGAGTGAGGGGTTGAGATTCTTGAACATTATCCCCATCCCCTTGTCGATACGTGATTTCATGTGTGTATTGTGCTTTTGATTTTGCATAGTGAAATGATTTTCCTCTTTTATGAGCTCCAGTTAGTTGCGTGATAGAGTAAATTTTGAGGATGAAATTTTTATTAGGAGGGGAGAGCTGTAAGACCCGTATCCTAGTCCGTACCATTCTATGGACTCCCACGATCCTCCCGATCGATTTTCACAACCCGTGAGCTGTAGATAGCGTTGTGCGTGACCCTAAGTCGCATCCTGTAGATCTAAGTCGGCTTGAGGCAAAACTTATACCCTAGCGACCGTGCCGTCGCAGTGGTTCCAACGCCGCATCTTTCGCACCGATGCAATACTCAGGCCAGGAGTTGCGGGCCCGCGTTTATTTCGAAGAAAATGCCACGCATTTGTAAAACTCAGGAGAATCTCTACCAAACATCACATCAATCCATCAAACTCAAGTCAAGTACACATCCCATCACAACCCATACCCTACCCATACCTCTCTCATCCAAAGTCAATTCTCTCTCTCTCCACTCATCCCTTCCTTACACCCATCACTCCATCTCTTTTCATACCATCACTTCTCTCTCTCTCTCATTTCTCTCTTCACTCTCAAGCTATCCCAAAAAAGGAGAGACCATCTAAGCTCTTCCATGAGAGAGACAAAGGTACTGCTAGACTAACGTCAAACAACTGTGGGACCCACCTTGATGTATGTGTCACATCCAAACTGTCCATCCGGATGGTGAGCTCATCTTAAGGCTTGAAACTAAAAATAAGATAGATCTATTTATCAACTGGACCACACACTTGGCTCTCTCATGGAAGAGCTTGGACGGTCTCTCCTCTCTTGGGATAACTTGGGAGTGAAGAGAGAAATGAGAGAGGGAGAGAGAAGTGATGGGATGAAAAGAGATGGGGTGATGGGTGATGGGTGTAAGGAAGGGATAGGTGGATAGAGAGAGAGTTGACTTTGGATGAGAGAAGTATGGGTAGGGTATGGGTTGTGATGGGAAGTGTAATTGACTTGAGCTAGATGGATCAATGTGATGTTTGGTAGAGATTCTCCTGGATTTTATAAATGCACGACGTTTTCTTCAAAATAAAAGCGGGCCCACAACTCTTGGCTTGGGTATCACATTGGTGAGCAAGACGTGGCATTGGAACTGCGGCGATGGTGCAGTCACTAAGGTATAAGTTTCGAGTCGAGCCGACTCAGATCTACAAGATGCGACTCAAGGTCATGGAAAATGCTGTCTACAGGTCGCGGGTTGCTGAAAATTGATGGGGAGGATCACAGGAGTCCATGGAATGGTACGGACTAGGATGGGTCTTACACATTGACTACAGAAAGTTAAATACCACCATGAGGAAGGAGCACTTTCCTGTGCCCTTCATTGATCAAATCTTTAAAAGGTTAGTTGGTCACTCTTATTATTGCTTCCTTAACAAATATTCAGGCTACAATCAGATAGAGATAGCCCTTGAAGATCAAGAAAAGACCACTTTCACATGCCCCTTTGACACCTTTACTTACTGAAGGATGTCATTTGGACTGTGTAATGCCCCTACCACCTTTTAGCAATGCATGTTAAGTATATTTTCTGACATTGTGAGGCAATATTTAGAGGTCTTCATGGATGACTTCTTTGTCTTTGGTCCATCCTTCAGCGAGTGTTTGAAAATTTTAAAAAAACGTGTTGAAGCTATGTGAGGAAAAGAATTTGATACTAAATTAGGAGAAGTGTCATTTCATGGTTTGTAAGGGAATTGTTCTTAGATTTATCATCTCGACCAAGGAAATTAAGGTAGATTAAGCTAAAATTGATCTTATCTTTAACCTACCTCCACCCAAGAGCATATGAGACATGCGATCCTTCTTAAGACATGTCGAATTTTACAGACGATTCATAAAGAAATTTAGTCACCTCTCTCATCCTTTATGTAATCTACTTCAAAAGAATGTACCATACGAGTAGATTGAGCAATGCCAGGAAGCTTTCACTAAGCTCAAGGGCATGTTAACTACCACACCTATTATGTAACCACCCGATTGGAGCATTCTTTTTGTGATTATATGTGATGCGTCTGACTATGTTATTGGAGAAGTGTTAGGCCAGAGAAAAGAAAAGAATCCCTACGTTATTCACTATACAAGTGTTGAGGCATAAAAATGAGAAAGGATTGAAGAAAGGAAGATTGAAAAGTAAGAAAATGGAAAGGAAATGAAATAAAAAGAAAGAGAAGTGACTTTAAGGTGGTTTGCGTAGGTCCGCGCAAGCGATATTGATTGTGCGGGATCGCACAACCAAAATACCAATTGCGCGGGTTCGCTCAACTGACTTCCAAGGCTTGTTCTTTGAAAAAGATCTGAAGTAGTGGAAGGTGGACCCCATGGCACCAAAATTGAGGTTTCACATCTGTGAAGGCCTATAAATCCCCCCTCCCCCCTTCATTTCGATAGATCAAAGATTTTGGAGAAGAAGCAGAGAAGCAGAGAAGATTGAAGGTAGGAGTGAGGAGAAGCCAGTGCAGGTCCACGTAAACCATATCGGTTGCGCGGACTCGCACAACCAAATTGCCTTGCGATCTATAATGATGAGAAGTTGATATGCTTCCGAAATGATCAATCTCCATATTTTCTTCTATCCAAGCTCCAAGAAGAGAAATCAGTTGATCTCCAAGAAGAGAAATCAGTTGATCAAATCTACATCATATTCCTCTTAACGAGATGATCAAACCACAAGTTGAAGTGCTATTGAATTTGACATCTAGCTTGGACATTTGAACTCTACTAACCTCTGTATTGCTAAATAATCTATTTTAAAATCAAGGGACACTTGAGTATATAAATGAACTCAGTATTAAAAATAAGATAATTGTTCTAAATAGACTCTTTCTTTGTTACATTTAAATAAGATAATTTTCCAAATTGAATGCATTTGTTTCTTATTCAAAAAAAAAATGGCGACTCTACTGGGGACTTTATCTTATTTAATGTTAACATTGAAATAATTACAGAACTTGCATCATAGTTTGGCATCTTTCTGACGCCAAAATGGCGACTCTCTATGGAAACATCTTCTCCTTTATCTCCAAGATAGATTATCTGATTCTTTAAACACTAACTATAATCATATTTTATAATTGAAGGTTTCTGAATCCAACTATAAATTATAACCAATGGAAATTTCTGCAAGGAAAGTGAGCATTCGTTTCACTCCGACCAGATTAATGATAAAATTCGCATCGAACCAACCTCTGGAATACATGACTCGACTTCCTACAAGTAAAAACAATCCGACTTGAGCAACAACTGGGGTTGTATCTGCTTCACATCAATCGGTGGAAGGAGATAAGGGCTGGACTTTCATGATGTCTCGTAGGATGAGAGCACGGAATGCAAGAAGCCCTAGGATGAATCCGCCTTCGTCGAGAGTTAGAGGGTCGATAATGCATAATGCAGCTAGGAGGAATCCTGGACTCACTCCTCCAGTGATTTATGTCGAGCAGATAGTTCCGAAGTTAATGTCCCACGACTTCCTGACATTGGTTGCCCTAAGGGTCAGATGGACAAAAGACCAGAAAGGTAAGCATTATTAGCAAGTTCACCAATGTTTGTATCGCCCCAATTGATCAATGGTAATGGAAGTGTAGGGAAGTTGAATGAAACTCCATCCTCTCCTCTCTTCGTAAGTCCAATTACATCGACATATTCACGCCCCACTCCAATTACAACTTCGTCGAAGATTGGAGAAGCTGCAGTACATATGGGTGGGACAAATTGGGAGAATATGCTAACTATGGAGGATCGCATGAATGAGATGGCAGAAGTACAAAGGGCACTAATGGAGAGTGTAGAAACCTCAGAGAAGCCTTAGCGACTGTTGCACATAATGTAGCCTAGATAGAGCTCCCCCGATTATGGGCACAATGAATGGACAAGAAAACTAACCCGAAGGCTTTCAACCACAAGGGACAGGATCACTGGTGTTTGTTACAGCAGAAAGAACCATGACACAAGATGAGGTAGACAAGTCATCGAAGAAGCTGTCAGAGTAGAGAGAACGTGAGAATACTGGCCATTTTAGATATCAAATCCCATATCCAAGAGAGGTAGAAGACATCCTATTCCCAGTATCACGCCCCAAACTCAGAAACCGAGCTCACAAAATTCTCGATCGCCGAATCCGACGACGACAGCCTCCGTAGTTTCTCATTCTCGGCTCCTGGCACCCATATACCAGGTTCCGATCCTGGGATGCTACAAGGAGGATTTCAAACATGATTTGATTCATAATGAGCATAACCACAAGCATAACCCACGAACAATAACCACAAGGACACTATCACAATAACCAACCCGTGAGGCCTAGCCCGTTCATCCTCCAGCCCACGTAGCCACAGGCGCTGCCTACGTCTTCTGCCAGCAGCAACGTCAGTGCTGGCACCCTTCTTTTTTTTTTTTAGTTTTGGAGTTTTTCTATAGATTTTCACCAGTGGGGCCCGCATCAATGAAATCCACACCGTCCACTCACTCCTACAGCTTAAGATAAGCCAAACGAGTCCGCTATCCGAGGTATTTTGGTATATAAAATCATCAAGTGAATTTTTTAATAGTAATGGCCACCATTTTCTAAGATATGGCCCACAAGATACTCGGATTAACTTCATTTTTCAGCTCAACGCTTAAAATGCTCCGAGGAAGAGGATGGACGGCTTAGATTGAGTATATGTATCAAGGTGAGGCCAGCATAAGTGGCTGTAACACCCCGAATTTTGGCCAACCTGGGATTAGACGTCCTTAGGCAATGGTTCAACCAAAACACCTTCATAACTGCTCAGAACCCAATTCCATAGCCAAAGAAATCGCGTAGGATTAATTCCTTTAGAAAATAAGTGTAAGTTAGCTAGCGCAATGCTAGAGTAGATGGGAAATAGTCCATGATCACTTTAAATGCGTTCTACAAGATGCAAAGCGAGTAGAACCAATGACGCTATAATACTCTAAAACCTCGGATCAAACTCTAAACCGGTTTGTTCTCTGGACCTCTTTGAAACTTTGTATTGGATCTAGACCGCGCGTCGAAAGTCTGATACCTACAATCTTAGACCGTTAAGACCGCCTAGTTGGACCTGACAATCATTTCAAAAATCAAGTCCAACCGACATTCGCAGGCTATTTCGTTGAGCCTGGAGTGAAGAGAGTGAGAATAGGGTTAGATTTGGAATTTGAAATTCAAATCTGGCACACGACTTGACGCGTTAGTATTAAGTGTTCTGACCATCAGAATTCAGCCAAATTACACCCTCGGATCAGGAAAAATTTCTATTTCATATCATGAGACTTGTAGACCTGATCTACGTGCGGTGACCGCAGAACTGAAACTGGACCGCCACGTGCGATCTACGAGCACTACTGGTCTGAAAATGGGATGTGAGCGACATCCGACATGTATGAACTTAAGTCCGATCGCGTTCGGCCAGGGGACCACCAGAAATGTCCTTTTGGACCGAAACAGCCCCGATTTGGTTAGGCATCAAGTAAACTTTGTTCCCAAGCCTATTTTGGGCATGTTTGGGCTTATAAAAAGGCTTGAAACCCTCTCATATCTCTCCCATCCGAATTTGGAAAAAGCCCTAGGTTGAGAGAGAGAAAAGGTGAGAGATTGTGAGTGAGAGTGGAGGAGAATTTCCTGCTGCTTGTGCTACCTGTTGCACATGCCTAAGCAACAAGCTCCAATCACTTTTCCGGTGATTACACCACGTTTCTAGGTAAGAAAACACCCCTAACTCTTGCTGATTTGTTGTTCTCTCATTTTCATAGCATGTTAGCTTATGGATCTTGTGTATTAGGTTCCCGATTCACCGTAGACGAAGCGTATACGCTCTGTTCGAATTGATACGCTTCTAGGAGAAAAGGTGCAGATTTTAGATGCTTTGATTGACTGTTTCCAATGCTTTCAATGTCATTTAATAGTAGATTATCGACGACAGCGCCGTTTGACATGTACAACATGCTGTCCGTTTCTTGTTTCGTAAGCAGACGAAAAATATGAGATTTAGGGCATTTTAGTCATTTGTAGGAAATACTGTTTTCATCCATATTTTGCTGATGTGATTGACATGGCTTCTTGTCGCATTAGGATACTAGGAATGCGTACATAATTAGTTTGGCGAAGAGATTCGCCTAAATGCGCACTTTGAGTCGACATACTATATGTAGACTTAAGTGTGTAGTTTAAGTGTTTGTATAAATGCTTGTATTAGTATGTATTGAATTAAATGGTGTTATGAATTAGTTTGAGGTTGATTTCTCAATTAATATGCTGATGTAAATGATTTCCTACATGTTAGCTATATGCATGATTTCATTATATGTATGAAATGCATGTGCTTGATGATTCACTTAAGTTGTATGTTATAACATGTGTTAACATGCTCACATTGTTGTATTTCATTTCCATTACTCTTACATGATTTGCTGATGTGGATTCATAATTGTTTGGGACTATACCTAGTCCAGGCAGTCAGCAACCGAGCAAGTTCGTGGTTGGCCTATTTTTGCCACGAACGACGCGTCGATGAACGCGAGCCATGTTTTGGAGTTGGCGGCAGTGGTTAGGCCATGCGAGGTGTTTTACGCACTTCATGTCGTACGACTTGAGATGCGATCGTGCTAGTCGAACCCGTCAAGTAACCCGACTGGCCGTTGTATGTGCACCCTGTATGAGTCATAACTGCTTGAACCTAGGGTATTGAACTTACCATTGAAAACCCTGTCAACCATGGTACCTTGATCCACAAAGACTCATGAGCCGGGCATGGTAGTATGGGACACCGTGGTCGAGCTGTCGGCCTACGCTGGGGCCACAAACCTCCCCGTAGTGACCAGTGAGCACCTATGACTCGTGAGCAGATTATGGTGGTATGGGACACTATATTCTTGCTGTCGGCCTACACTGATCGGGCGACGAGTCCTTTGTAGTGACAGTGAGCGTATTCTGAGTCTACGGGAGGCGACGACCCTTCCGTAGCAGTGAGAGTACAGTAGGCCTGTATTGATAAGATGATGGGGGAGCGGTGCAACGAGTGCGAGCAACAGCCCTGGCAGCCCTTGCAGCGACCTACAAAATATACATCGTATGAGATTACTAGGAGTGACGACCCTAAACAGGATCTGTGTTGGGATTGATATAAGGAAAGTACCTTAGTTTCCCAATCCTACTGTTTGAATGGACTAATAATAACTCGGCAATCATATCACCATCACATTACCTGTGCCTGAAAGATGTGGAGCACTGAGCGGTACGCAAGCATGTCGCGAGCATAAGATGGTGCCGTATGAGGGAGAATGTCGGTGAGGGCATCCATCATGTCATGTCATATTGCATTAACAACAGTATTAGGAATGTTTGATTTACTGCTTTACTATTATCGCATGATTGATTTGAAAACATGTTAATCCTTGTTCTATTATTCCATTGAGTTAGCTACTCATTTCCATGTTACGGGATGGTGTTTTCAGACACCCACCAGTCCCTATTGTGATTGCAGATGATGGCGCGGCCTGCGAGGCGGAGCTGGACTTGATGATGATGATGAGGATCCCTCCTTTATGTGTGTTCTGATTGACGGGATTACAGGGAGGTTGATTAGATGCCTTGACACTTGTCATTTTTTATTTTTAGAGCACTCATGTATATTCTTTTTATTTACTTTTGGAGTATACATGTATGTATATAACTTGGTAACATGTTCACACTCTGGAGACATACAACAGTTTATATATGTTATACATACTATCACAGTCTTCCGCTTGTAAATTTAACTGTCTCTGGAGTATGATATGTTGTTCTGGCTTAATCTCACTCATGTTTAATACATTAACACAGACAACATTCAATCATACATATCTATGTTGCATAAATAACATTTTGAAACTCGGGAGTTAGGTTTTTACTCGACCCCCGATTTTCGAGATGTTACAGCGGCCCACCCAAGTCTAGCTAGTTTGTACACACTCATATCAGTACACGCACTCCATGTTAACTACCCTTGCCTCACGTCCAACGTTCAGAGATGCTGGACGGCTGGGATAAACACGACATCATGGTGGGCCCCACGTGTACGTGGCCCACTTGCATGTATATACATAATATATATATATATATATATATATATTATTCCATATATATAATATATACTATATTATATATCATATATATATTATATAAAATATAGTATATAAAAAGAAGGAGGTATTGGATCCATCTAAACAGTGGATGCTGTGGATCATGACCTGCAATAGGGTGGGCCACACCGTCTAATGTTGATGGACGGGGTAGATATAACACATATTGGTGGGATCCACACCATCAAAATGGAAAGGGAGAGAGAGAGAGAGATCGGTGGAGTGGAGGGGGCCCCGCCACTATGGGTCCCTCATATGATTACATTACATAAATCAAATTGAGTCCCAACATAGGTGGGCCATTGAATTAGAAATTAACGATGGATCACCCACCTTTAGGCCTTCTCCTTGCTCCCTTGGTCTTCTAGGCTCCTTATCTTCACTTTTGATGGTGATAGATGATGAATGAACGGTTGAGATGGGGGATGAGAAGGTGGGCCACACTTGAATTAGAGGAAGGAGCTTAGACGTGTGGAATTGTTACTTAGGATAGTGAAGGGATGGAATGAGAGAGAGAATAATAAAAGAGATGGGATGATGTAAGGAAGGAGATGGATGGGTATGGGTGATTTTTGAAAATTTGTAAAAGGAGTATGGTTATGTTTGAAAATTGTAAAAAGAAGGAATGGTGAGGGGAGGGAGAGGTTTGACTTGTGGGAAAAGGGAGAGAGGCCACTTGTACTTGTTGTTGGGTGAGGTGGCATGGAGGTAAGGTGATGTACTTGATTTGATGTGACATTTTATAGAGATTCTCTCGAAGTTTGCATTGCGTGGCGTTTCTTCGGAATGAACGTAGGCCTACATCTTCTAGCTTAGGTATCGGTTTGGTGCGCGAGTCACGGCGTTGGAACTGCAGCGACGTGCGGTCACCAAGGTACAGGTTTTGGCTCGAGCTGACTTCAGTATGCTGGACTTGGCTTAGGATCACGTGCAAACGTCGGATACGGGTCAAGGGTTGCCGAAATTTGACCGGAAGGACCATGGAAGCCATCAGAACGGTACGATATAGGATACGGGTATTACAAACTCTCCCCTCCAAATAAAAAATTTCATCCTCAAAATTTAGCAATCATTCCAAGTAAACATAACTCATAATAGAAGAGGAAGCAAGGCATCTTCATATAAAATCGGAGACAGAATACAATATATAACATTCTATCAATCATCAAAGAGATAGGGATAGCGCTCTCAAATCTCACCCTCGTGCTCCCAAGACGCCTCATCAAAAGAATGGTGACCCCACTGAACCTTCACCAAGGGAATGACCTTGTTCCGAAGGACCTGCTCCTTTCGATCAAGGATACGAATTGGCTGCTCAATGTAAGAAGCATCCTCACGAACCTCCAGCGGCTGCCAATCAATAACAGGAACTATGTCTGACCCACACTTCCTCAATATAGAGACATGAAAAATATTGTGGATGCCAAACAATTGAGATGGTAAGGTAAGCCGATAGGCCACGACGCCAACGCGCCCAATGATCTAGAAAGGTCTTCCTTGAGATACACATGGTCCCCTACATCAAACTCCAAGGGATGACACCGGCGATCAGCAAAACTCTTTAGTCGGCTCTGAGTTATGCGCATCCTCTGCCTGTGCTCATCCCAGCTACCTCCGAAATCAATCGCGTAGTCCCGAAGCATATCCTTAAGTATTTGATTGACCCTCTCAGTCTGGTCATCGGTCTTCGGATGATACGCGGTGCTGAGCCCCAAATCAGTGCCCATCGCTCTCTGAAAGCTTCCCTAAAATTGAGACGTGAACTTCGAGTCTCGGTCTGAAACGATCAAGACAGGAACTCCATGTAGTCTCATGATCTCATCAACAAACAGCCTGGCCAGCCGATCTGAATGTCAAGTCTCACAGATCACAAGAAAATGTGCCGACTTCGTCAGACGGTCCATGACAACCCAAATTACGTCATGACCGCGCTGAGTCCTCGGCAGACCCATGATGAAATCGGTAGATACATGCTCCTACTTCCACATCGGGATGCTCAACGACTGTAATAGACCAAGGGGTCTCTGATGATCAGCCTTGACACGCTGGCATGTGTCACACTTAGCCATAAAACTGGCGATCTGGCACTTCATCCTCACTCAAAAGTACTGTCTCCTCATATCACAGTAAATCTTCGTTGAGCCAGGGTGGATTGAAAATCACGATCGATGTGCCTCGGTCATAAGATCTTTATGCAACTTAAGAATATCCGGGACACATAATCGGCCTCTGAAGCGAAGTCCACCATTAGAACCAATCTGCCAATCTGTCTGACTCTCAGTTGCTGCCTCTACTCAATAACCCTGCAACGACTCATCTGTCTGCTGATCCTCAATCACCCTTGCGACAAGAGAGGGTTGAATCGACAGGCTCGATAGCTAAACGATAGAAGACTGCAAACTAAAATCGAAGTCATAGTCTACTATATCCTCAAGCATTCTCCACTCCTGAATCATCATATGTGCCATCAGACCTTGTGGCTGATGACTGAGGGCATTCGCTACCATGTTCACCTTGCCTGGGTGGTATTGGAGGTCAAAATCATAATCCTTCAGAAGCTCCATCCAGTGTCTCTGCCTCATGTTTAGCTCGGATTGAGAAAATAAATACTTTAAGCTCTTGTGGTCGGATAAGAGCTCGAACCTAACCCCATAGAGATAGTGTCTCCACACCTTAAGTGCGAAGACGACTGCTGTCAACTCCAAATCATGTGTGGGGTAGTTCAGCTCATGAACCTTGAGTTGACGAGACGCGAAGGCTACAGGTGTACCGTGCTGCATCAGGACAACAACTAAACTAATACGTGAGGCATCAGTAAACACAAAAAATTCATCACTCCTAGAGGGAAGAGAGGACAGGAGTGGACGTCAGACAGTCCTTCAGCTCCACGAATGCCTGCTCACATGCGTCAGTCTAAACAAAATCTATGCCCTTTTAAGTCAACCTGGTCAAGGGGGTTGCAATACGAGAGAAACCCTCAATGAAACGTCGATAGTATCCCGCTAAACCAAGGAAACTGTGGATCTCGGACGCAATCGTGGGTTGGCCCAACTGACGCATTGCCTCAACCTTTGAGGGGCCCACTGTCACACCCTCTCTCGTCACCACGTGACCAAGGAATCTCTCCTCCTCCTGCCAAAACTCACACTTCTCCAGCTTCGCATACAACTGGTGGGCATAGAGGGTCTACAATGCAATCTCTAGATGCTGCATGTGATCCTCACAAGTCCTCGAATATATCAGAATTTCATCGATGAAGACCACAATAAACTAATCGAGATATGGATGGAAGCCTCGTTCATCAACTACATGAAGACCGCGGGTGCATTAGTCAGTCCGAAGGACATGAGCTAAAACTCAAAAAAACCATAACAAGTCCTGAAAGCCGTCTTCTGGATGTCCTCCTCTCGGACTCGAATCTAATAATAACCGGAACGCAGATCAATCTTTGAAAAGAATTGTGCACCCTGCAGTTGATCAAACAAATCATCTATCCTTGAAAGAGGGTACTTGTTCTTGATCGTGACCCAGTTGAGCTCGTGGTAATCTACGCAGAGCCTCAACGAACCATCCTTCTTCCTGACGAAGAGTATCGGCGCTCCCCACGGAGAACTGCTCGAATGGATGAATCCCAACTCACGTAACTCGTCCAACTGTCACTACAGCTCTCGCAACTCCATCGGTGTCATATGGTATGGGGCCTTTAAGATAGGCGCAGTACCGAGCACAAGATCTATTTGAAACTCAATATGACGGTGAGGCAGTAACCCTAGAATCTCCTGGAACACGTCGGGGAAGTCACAGACAATCGGCAACTGATCAATAAAAGCAACAGAAGGCTCCTCAACGACACAGGACATCAAACATGACAACAACTCTCCTCTAGGCTCGGTGATGAACTGAAACTGTGGCAAGCCTGGTATGCAGAACGTGACTGTCCTCACGAAATAGTCCAAGATATCGTAGTACTCGACAAGCCAATCCATCCTAAAGATAATGTCGAAATCTGACATCGACAGCATAAATAAGTAAACGGGCAAAAAGATATCACCGACCAAAATAGGGCAAGACGAACAAAAATGGCCCAATACTGAGGTCTTCCCTAAGGGCATCGATACGGTCAATCCCTCACTAGCAGACTCCATCGGCAATCCAGTTGTTCTGTAAAAATCCTCAAACATGAATGAGTGTAAAGCACCGAAATCAAATAATACTCGGGCGATGCATGAAGAGACTGGAAGTATACCCTCAACAACTCCTCTAAATGACTGCGGGTCCTACTGAGCCACATAGAATCTAGCCTAAGCTGGGTGGGGAGCTGCCTGTCCCCTCTGAGGTCCCTGATGCTACCTATACGGCTGCCTATACTATTGTCTCTGCTGCTGCTGGGGTCTCGGCAATTGAGGTGGCTAAGGTTACTGTTGATGGGATCGCTGCTGCAGTGCTCTCGGATGTTGTTGTGAAGGCTGTTGTGGTGCTCTCGGCTGCTGCTGCCAAGGTCGGCGACACTCTCACCTACGGTGTCCTATCCCACCACATCCATAACAGGTGTTAGAACGCTGTCTCTGAGGTGGTGCCACTGGGGGTGCCGACGGTGCTACTGGTGCTCTGGCGGATGGGTGGCTCCTGTATCTCTGTGGTCGTCGATGCTGCTGTGAGCTACTGGAGGGGGCTTGCCTCTTCTGACCCCTCCTCTGATCTCGATCGGTCTACGTTCCAGCCCACTTAGTCTCATAAATCTGAGCCCTTCGCACTACTGCCTGAAAAGTCGAGAGCTCATGCCCAATGACATGGCCACGAAGACCGTAACGTAAGCCGTTCTAGAAATGGCGGGCCTTCCACCCCTCATCATCAACCATATATGGTGTAAACCTTAATTGCACCATGAAATGGGTCACGTATTGCGCCACGGTCATGTCCCCCTGCACCAGAATCTCGAACTCCAGTGCTCTCTGACGTCAAATATGGTCAGGGAAGTACTTCTCCTCAAATCGATCTACAAAATCATCCCACATTCAGAAAAAATCAGGCCCTGCAACTCGTGTAACAGAGGTCCACCAGTACTCTGCCTCACCCTGGAGAAGGAATACAGCCAACCGGACTTGCTGCTCGGTCGTACATGCCATAGTATCGAAGATCTTCTCCACATCGGAGCGCCACCTCTCAGTTGCTGTCAGATCTGGCTCACCCTAGAAACGCGAAGGATCAAGCTGTCTGAACTCTCGAAGAAGTGCGTTCGTGCACTCTTACTCGGCCTGGGTTGGAGAAATAATTGGGCGCTTGCCCTGCCCCTGAAGCACAGCAGTCACAGCCTGCAACATCTGCTGTAACTGTAAGACACTCATAGGTACGATCGGATCCACACCGGCATTAGGTGGAGGAATGTTATCCTCAGGCAAGGGAGAAGGGATCTCTGACGATGGAAAGGGAGGCGTAGGTGGTAAGGCTGGAGCCTCGGGTGGTGGAGTGGGATTTGTTCGAGTCGCTCTCCTGGGCGACATGTCCTATAAGAAAGAACAATGACACCAATCAACCTTAAGAATCACACGTTAGGGAACTCAATCGAAAGGTTTCGCACTCGGAACCTAATCGTCCTAAACTCATAGTAAACATGTGATGTTATTCTCGATTATTCCCAAGTTATGATTTGATACCAACTTCTGTCACGTCCCAAACTCAAAAACTGGGATCACAAAATTCTCGATTGTCGAATCTGATGCCGACAGCCTCCGTAGTACCCCATTCTCAGCTTCCGGCACCCATATACCAGGTTCTAATCCTGGGATGCTACAAGGAGGATTTCAAACATGATTTAATTCGTAATGAGCATAACCACAAGCATAATCCACGAACAATAACCATAAGGACACCATCATAAAATCCACTACAATCAAAAGCTTCGAGTACAAGGTATATGAAAGGGAAAATACAATATATTGAAAGTAACAAAAACTCCAGAAGCTCGGCTGCACACTCCAACCGTGGTAAGACTACAGTTGCATCCTGGCATCACTTGCATGCATCAATTGTGCATAAGCTTATAAAAATCTTAGAGGGTGGTGTGAGTGTGTGTGCAATATGATCATGCTCGGAATGTAAAGTCAGAGTAATGCGAAAATATGCTGATGGGTATATGAATGCAATCAGCTGTACCAAGGCTATGCGATGCAAAATATAAATGATATCGTCCATATCAAGGCCATGCGATGTATAATACAAGTCTAGCATACCAATCCTCATCCACATATTAATGCAGCTCCTCACTAGAGTATCAAATCAGTATAGTTCTCAGTCTGAAAAATCACCGAGGTCTAATACACTCTACGCCAGCTTGTCGCCCCTATCTGAATGCATAACTGGGAGAGTGAAAGAGACCTCACTATCCGCCTGCCAATATCGGGCCCGACTCATCGATAGCGGACTTATTCCTTAAGCTAGTCAACTCAACCTAGAAATTACCCCCTCACTCAGGCGGGTAAGGTCACACCCCTTTCCAACCAACCATGACACAGTGGAAGATGCAGCCTACTGGTATACGGCCCTCACGCACTCATGTATCCACTCGGTTTCGATGTTGGAGTCATCCTCTGGTACCATCGAGTTTAGAAATTTTCACCCAGGGACATCTATGGCGCCCATATGCTAGAACCAAACATTTTCGGTATCCAATCCAGCCACCCACGATGTGTCTGTGGAGGCTATGACCCTGATGTCGCTAGGGCATGTAATAATCATGATCAGACAAATGTAAATGCATGAATCACCCTACGAAACATGCAACAATTCTGCATGCAGCGTGTGCTCATGTAAGGCAACTCTGCCTATCAGGGAGCCCATAAATAATCCGCCCGAAGGCATATGCTATGATCAGTTACTCGTCATATTAGACATACATATGATGCGTATGATCATGAATCATGGATATATACTAAACATGACATAGGATGACGGGCTTTGCGCATAACGGATATGGGCCTAGACGGCCTGCTCACTACAAATATGGGCCTATCAGTGAGCCTTACGGAGAGAGACAATGCAGTCATTTAACCAACATTATCCTTACAATGTGGAAGTCAAACCAACATTTCTCCCAAGATATAGCGCGCTATAAAGATCAACACATATACCATGGTGGAATCACACTACAATGGGCCTTATGTACACCTTATTGGGCCTCAACCTAAGGGCCTTGAATACATCATAATGGGCCTCATAACATGGGTTTTCATATATATCAAAGTGGGCCTTAGTAGGCGGGCTGCAAATACATTAAGATAGGCCTCAACAATGGCCTTAAAATAATCTCCAAAATGGTTGGACGGTTTGGATGAAACTCATGCATCATGGTAGGTCCCATAGGGATGGAAGGCATAGATAAATCACATACTCCATGGTGGAGGTCCACACTGATGAAAGGCGTGGACACAATACATTTATAAGTGGGTCATAAGTAGGACCCACCATACTGTTTATTTTCCAACCTAGGGCCCAACATAATGTTTATTTTCCATCCAACTGGGGCCCAACATGATGTTTATTTTCCATCCAAACTGTTCATAGGGTCACATGGGCCTAGGGCCCACTGTAATATTTATTTATCATCCCACCTGTTAGTGAGATCACACGGACTAGGTACCCACCGTTCTGTTTATTTACATCCAATTTGTTGATAAGGGCACGTGGGCCAAGGAAAATCTGGCGCCCACTGGAATGTTTATTTCCATACAACCTGTTGAGAGGGTTACACGGCCATGGGGCCCATTGTAATATTTATTTACCACCCAACCTATTTATAAGGCCACATGGTCGGGGGGGGGGGGGGGGGGGGGGGGGGCACTGTCATATTTATTTTTCACCCAATCTATTAATTGGGTCAAGTGGACAAGGAGTCCACTGGAATGTGGTTCACTGTAACACCCTGAAAATTGGGGGTCGAGCATAAACTCCACTCCTGAGTTTTCGAACATCACTTATGTAATATTTTCAATGATGGATGAATGTCGGCTGTACGAGTGCATTAAACATGAGTGGGATTATACCAAAATAACATATCATACTCCAGAGATAGTTAAATAATGCAAGCGGAAGACTGTGTTAGATATATAACATATATAAATTGTTATAAGTCTCCAGAGTGTGAACATGTTACCAGGTTAAATATCTACATGTATACTCTAAAAAAATAAACAAAAGAATATACATGAGTGCTCCAAAAATATAAAATGGCAAGTGTCATGACGTCTAATCAACCTTCCTGTAATCCTGTCGATCAGAACACGGTCTACATAGACCCGCCTGATAACCGCTCATAGGAGAAATCCTCCTCATCATCATACAAGTTCGGCTTCGCTTCACAAGCAGCGCCATCATCTGAAACTAAAACAGGAACTGGTTGGTGTGTACAATACCGTCCTGTAACGTGGGAGTGAGTGGCCAACTCAGTGGAATCATAGAGCAAAGGTTAACATGTTATCAAATCAATCAAGCGATAACGATAAAGTAAGCAAATCAAACATTCCTAAATACTGTAATTAATGTAAGAATGAGATGACATGATGTATGCCCTCGCTAACATACTCCCTCATGCGACACCATCTTACGTCCAAGGCATGCTTTCTTCCCTCAGTGCTCCACATCTTCCAGGCACATGCAGTGCGATATGAATATGATTACCGAGTTGTTATTAGTCCTTTCATATAGCAGGATTGGGAAGCTAAGGTGCCTACCTTATATCAATTCCCAACAATAATCCAGTTTAGGGTTGTCACTCCTAGTATTCTCATACGATGATATGGTTCTAGGTCACTGCAAGGGCTGTTGCACGCACTCGTTGCACCGCTCCCCCATCACCTCATCAATACAGACCTAGTTTGTACTCTTGTTGTTACGGAAGGGTCGTTGTGAGACCCGCATTCTAGCTGTACCGTTCCATAATTTTGACGACCCCCGATGCGTAGATAGCATTGGCGCATGCTCTTGAGTCACATCCTATAAATCCGAGCCGACTCAAACCGAGACCTATGTCATTGCAACCGCGTCGTCGCCGCGGTTCCGACGACGTATCTCGTGCGTCAATGTGACGCTTAGATTATGAGATCCGGCCCATGCATTATCTCGACCGTTGATCGCTTGATTTTGGGACCCACCTATTATCATTGTTGTATTTCCCTAGAAACATAATTACTATGATGTCACCCTAGGGGTGACACCACCCTACCCTACCCCTAGCCCTAAATCCTTACAAGCAACCACCCATTCCCTTTTCCCCATGAGTCAACCCAAGCATTTATGGCCTTATATGAATTTATTACTCTCTCTCTCTCTCTTCTTCTTCATTTTCTCACATAACAAGAGAGAAACAAAAAACGTCCATGGCAACTCTTCCATTTCTACTCACATTCACCTTAGATCTCCTCCAATCCAACCATTAAAAGTCCATCTCCACCATTGAAGGAGCACCATTGGAGCTTTAAAAGGCGTTCATGGAAGAAGAAATCCAAGAAGATCAAATGTGAGTGCTTCTCTCTCTCTCTCTCTCCCTCCTCTCTTTATTATTTTTTTAATGATATGTGTGTATGGCCCACCTGATCGACAATCTGGACGTCCAACGAATGGGGCCCGTATTGCTGCCCATTTTGGGCCCGCTAGGATGGAGGGAAATAACAAATATCGGCCTGGTCCGTGTGGACCCCACCATGACTGATGTATTTCATCCATGCCGTGTGGGGTGGCCACGTTTACGTGGGACCCACCTTGATGAAATATCCACGCCATCCATCCAGCGTCTAGGACGCTGGACGACATGCAGTGGAGTGTGAACCGACAGTGGGTGGTACTACCAGCAGTGAAAAAAAAATAAATAATAATAATAATAAAATATTAGCTTGTTTAAGCTTTTTGGGTGGACTACTCATGTAGGCCTTAACTTGATGCATTGATCTGATCCACACCATCCATCCCATTACTTATCTCATTTTAGGCGTTGAGCCAAAAAATGAAGTCAATCAAATTTTCTGGCGGGCCATAGCATAGAAAATTATGGTTTTTTATCGTTAAAACTTACTTTAATGTTTCTACACGCTGAAACACATTGAATTTTGGACTTGTTTGGTCCGTCCCGTGCCATGGAATGTAATGGGTGGTGTAGATCTGTCTGATGAGGGCCCTACCATAGAAAAACCTTAGGAAAATAAAAAAAATAAAAAATAAATAAAAAAATTATAAGCAGCAGCGCCTGCTGCTGCTGACCGTCAGAGGCCGTGCAGCGCAGGACGCTGCTATGCGTGCAATGGACGGGCTGGACCCAGGGGTCCAATACGTGGGCCCCACCATGTGTGTGTTGTTCATCAACACCGTGAAATTGTTGGGTCCCCTTTGGGATAGTGGGCCTCCCAAAAATCAACTATATTCGCAACTCAAGTGGCCCACACAGCAGGAAACAGTGGGACTGTACGTCTGCCATTGAAACCTTGTGTGGGGTTACAGCCATCTCGCTGCATGTATGTGTTTTCCATGTTGTCCCTCCAACCGGACCGTCCAGCGGTCTGGACATGCTGGTGGGCCCCTCCACGGTGGGCAGTGCCATATGTGGCCCCACCATGATGCCTATGTTATACCCCTACCGTCCATTTGTTTGACACGGTGGGCCTGATCATGAAGGATGCGTTAGATCCCAACCGTTCATCTGAGGGAAACCATCCATGATTCATGTGGTTCCTCCACACGTGGGATGTGGGACCCACCCTCCTTGACAGGGCTTTACATCCCAGGCCGTCCATGTGGACCCCACCATATGTGCATTATATGTACATCATCTAGCAGCAGGTGCTGCTGGACGTTGGCATAACACAAACACCAGCTAATTCACTCTTTGGTGGGCCATGTGTGTGGGACCCACCATGATGTATGTATCATCATCTGCACTCCCTGTACGTGCTAGCCTCTCTTGGTTATAATAAATAATATATATATATATGTACATCTACTATAATATCTAATATGTAATGGTGGGCCCTACGTAGGACCCACCTATGTATGTAGGGGACTAACTGGTGTATGTTATGCAGTATGAAGATGCGGTATTGACTTCAGTAAGTTATGTGGGTCTGATCCACGCCGTCCATCCACATGGACCCCACGTGTTGTGTGAGTTTGATCCACACTGTCCATCCCAACTCCCTGGCCATGGGCCAGGAAATGAGTCAGATTCAAATAGTTGGTGGAGTACACCATCGCCGAAAGCAAGGTAGATCCGTTCTCTGGTGCAACACGCATGTGGAACCCACCTTGATGTGTATATATTTCTTCCACATCGTCCATTTGATGGTGGGGCCCACCTTGATTTATATTTTGTATCCAACCGTCCACTATAAGGACGTCAGCAGGATGAGGGTCTGACGATGATGTATATCCTACTTCGTCCGTGTGATCAGGATGATGGACCCCACTGTTTTGGCATGTGTTCTTCCATACTGTCCAGATTGTTTGGGCGGCGCTATCCAATTGTTGGACAGCGCTGATCATCATTAATGGGCCATGTGCCCAATTGAATGATAGTGCATAGTGATACACATGTTGCACCTACCACTATCGAAATGATTATAGGTGTAATCCATGCTCTCACCCACATCATACTGGGAGCTACCGTGATATATATGTTGTATAATCACACCGTCCATTCATGTGGCCCCCATGTGATGTGCGTGTTTGATTCGAGTTGTCCTTGTAATGAGGCCCATTGGTGCGACCCGTTAATGCGGCCCATTTGATGTTTATGAGGCCCATTGGTGCGACCCGTGAATGCGGCCCACTTGATGCAATGCGGCTTATTGTGATATAGTTCCGGTCCATATGATGGGGCTGATGTGATGTATTTATGACCCATGTGCCGAGGCCCATTGTGATGTATATAAGGCCCATTGATGTAGCCTAGGTGGTAGACCCATTGTGATGTATTCGAGGACCGTAGGACGTGGCCCGATATGATGTATTGCAGCCTATTTGATTAAGCCCAGTGTGATGTATATTTGACCCTTGAGTGAGGCCCATGATGATGTGTATTAGGTCCTTGTGTGAGACCATGGGCCCATTATACGTTTGACCCTATGTGGGCCACTCCTTGGAAGCAATATTGGTTAGATGTCCACATTGCTTTGCAATGAGGGTAAGATGTCCTCATTATGACCTTCCCTTAGGCCTTGTTAGGCTCATTCTCTTCATGGGTTAACCCAAATAAGTGGGCCCCATTCGCCATAGACGGATGACTCCGTGCTATCGGATCTGATATAATCACGGCCGATTGACCGATTACCGATCGTGGCCAATTATCGTGACCGATTACCGATTGTGGCCGATTATCGTGACCGATTACCGATCGTGGCAGATTATTGATTGATATGACCGATTGTCGACTCTGCGTGTCGTGGCCGATTGACCGATTATCGATCGAGGCCGAGTACCGATTCTGATGGCCGATTGCCGATTATCGATCGAGGCCAATTACCGATTCTGATGGCTGATTGTCGATTATCGATCGAGGCTAATTATCGACCAGGGCCGATTACCGACTTTGATTCGTCGTGGCCGATTGCCAATTCTGATTGTCGGAGCCCAATGTGATGTACATGTGACCTGTATTTGAGGCCCGTCGTGATGTGTATTCAGCCCGTGTCTAAGGCCCAATGTGATGTATATTGATGCCTAGGTGATGAGACTCATTGTGATGTATTTGAGGGTCAGGCGAAAGAGCCCATTGTGATGTATGTTAGGCCCATGAGCAGGGCCCACCCGTTGTGTACATGTAACCCTTGAGTAAGGCCCATTGTGTCGTATATTAGGCCCTTGTGAGGTCGTGGGCCCATTATATGTTTGGATCTATGTGGGTCATTCCTTGGGGCAATGATGGTTAAATGTCCACATTGCCGAGGCCGATGGTTGATACCGATTATGAGTATGTGACTGCATAGCACCATGATACATGCTCATACGCATCATCTGCATGTTAGTTATGAGATATGATTGACCATTGCATATGTCATAGTGCTGGTTGTTATGAGACTTCCTGATAGGCGGAGATTTTCTCGCATGAGCGCACGGTATGCGCAGGATTGATGCATGATTGCACTGTGTGACTCATGCATCTCGCATTTGTATGACATGACCACCGTACGCCCTAACGACATCAGGGCTGTAGCCTCCAAGACATATCGTGGATGGTCAAATGGGATACTAGAAATCTGTTCTACATGGGGTGCTATAGATATCCTTGGGTGAAAGTCCCAGAACCCTCTTGGTTCCAGAGGTTGCTCCAACGTCTAGACCGAGTGGGTAGATGAGCGCCGAGTGCCGATTACCAGATGGCTGCGCTCTCCACTGTGTCATGGTCGGTTGGAAGGGGGTGCAGCCTTACCTTCCCGAGAGGAGGGGGCAATGCTAGGCTGAGTCTGACCAGCTCGAGGAATGGGTCCGCTATTGAAGAACCGGGCCCGATATTGGCAGGCGGATAGTGAGGTCTCTTTCACTCACCTTGTTGCGCATGATGGGGCGACAATCTGGTTTGGAGTGTAATAGACCCCGGTAATTTTCCAGAGAGGAATTATACTGATATGTGGACTTATTGAGTAGGAGATGCATGCTCATTCATTCATCCATTCACTATCCACTCGGGCTGGTGGTGCGTAACTAATTGTTATGTACCTTCATTATGGCATAGATTTCGATTAGGCGCGTGACTAACCTGAGATCAGGAGTTTACCACGTTGAGTCTGACTATCCAAATTTAGGTATGGGACTGGTTTGGATAGAAGTCCCTTGTGGTGGACCCCATAGCCTGCGATACTACGTACTATCATCCCGACTTCACACTCCAGCATGATTATTTCATTCGCATTGCATGTTGCATTACATCCACAAGCATATGACATCTTGGGTTGCTATTTTTACACTTACATGGCCTAGAAAGATTTAGCAGGATTGGTATATTGCATTGCATCCTCAGCATCTGATATTTGGCTATTTATGACCCCTCATCGCATAGCTGTTCTATATCACGTATTCTGATATTGATTGACTTATAGACTTGTCCATACTTTAGCTTACTCTGTTATCGTATGATTTATATCTTGTCAGTATTCCTGCTTACTCTGATAATTCCTGTTCTTGTCAGTATTTTTGCTTACTCAGACATTGTATGGTTTATAGATTACCAATTTTTCGGTATTGTATGATTATAGCACTGTATTGAATACTTGGCACTTACCTTGTGCACGCACTTACACCACCCTCTAAGCTTTCCATAAGCTTATGCATGATAGATGCGTGCAGGTGATGTTAGGTTGCAGCAGTGTTGAGCTTGGAGCATGCAGTAGTCTTCTGGAAGCTTGATTTTTATTTATGTATTTCCCTTTCAGTATTGTACTCAAACGATTATATTAGTGGATATGCGATGATGATGTTGCCTTTGTGAATTGGGTAATCTTGTGGTTATGCTTATTACTAGTTATATGTAAAAATAAAAAATAAAAAATCCTCCTTGTAGGATCCCAGGATCGGAATCTAGCATATGAATGCTAGGAGCCGAGAATGGGGTACTACGGAGGCTGTCGGCACCAGATTCGGTAATCATGATTCTTATAAATCCAATTTTTGGGTTTGGAGAGTGACAGTCGTCGCCTCCACATAGACTCAGAGCACACTCGAGGTCACTATAAAGGGCTGTCAGGGCTGTTGCACGCACTCGTTGCACCGCTCCCCCATCACCTTATCAATGTAGGCCGACAGCTCGAATATAGTGTCCCATACCACTATAATCGGCTCACGAGTCTGGGTTGCTCACTGATCACTACGGGGAGGCACGTGACCCCAGCGTAGGTCGACAGCTCGACCACGGTGTCCCATACCACCATGCCCGGCTCATGAGTCTTAGCGGATCTAAGTACCATGGTTAGCAGAATTTTCACTGATAAGTTTGGTACTTTAGATTCAAGCAGTAGAGTCCATACATGGTTAACATACATTGGGCTAATCGGGTTACTAGATGAGTTCGACTAGTACGAGCGCCCGTTGAGTTGATCGACATGAAGTGCATAAGTACCTCGTGTGGCCTAACCACTGTCGACAAGCAACGCACGGCTCGGGTTCATCAAACACGTCCTACGTGGTGAATAGAATTTAACCACGAGCTCAAGGCTGTTACCGACTGCCTGGACTATAGCATAGCCCCAAACACTTGCAATCTGAATCAGTAAGCATATGAGAGAGACGGAATTGAAATATCAAGTAATCCAAGCATGTTATCAACATTTTATAGGGTACAACATACACAGTTAAGCATACACAAGCATTTCATATATAAGGAAATCAATTCAATAACGTACATGGAGGAAATCATACACATCGTCAACGTAGTTAAAAATCCTATCAAAACACTAGTCTACAACACCATTTACTAAGTACTTACTCACGCAAGCATCTACACAAACACTTAGACTACATAACTCCAACGTACTTGACGTATGTTGATTTCAACATATAATATGACAGATCCTTATATCAAGGAGATGTCTAATACACAACAATCATGTTCTTACATTCAATACATATGGCATGCATAAATCATATTGATTTAGGCATTTCAACAAACACTTAGACTACACTTAATAACATACATAGCGTACGTTGGCCGAAACATGTATTAGGGCGAATCCTTTCGCCAAATAGATCATATATCCATCACTAGCATATATGCACAGAAAATACTCATGACAATCATATCAGCAAAATTTATACGTATACGGTATTACCTACAAATACCTAAAATACCATAAATCTCATATTCTTCATATGTATTCGAAATAGAAATCGGTCGGCATGTTCTACATTGAAACAACATTCTTGTCAACAATCTACCATTAAATGACATTGAAAGCTTTGAAAAATGGTAACCTAAGCGTCTAAGATCCGCACCTTAAACCAAAAAATGTGCATTCGATATGATTCAGATGATATGTCTTCATCAACGGCGGATACGCTACCTATGGCATGTAATGGGTAAGCTAGAACTTCATGTAAACAATCCTAGGCTTCAAAACAGGTTAGAGTTAGGATTTCTTACCTAAGAAAAAGATCAGAAACACCGGAATAGCTATACGAATAGGTGGATTAGGCACGTAGTAAAGCTGAGAAGAATCCCAAGAAGAATCACCAACTTTTCTCTCACTTTCTCTCTCTTTTTTCTCTCTTAGAAAGCTAGGGTTTGAAAATTCGTATGGGATTTGTGAGAGAGGGTTTAAGGCCTTTTTATAAGTCCAAAAGCGACGGAAATAGACTTAGGGCTAAGGTATACTTAGGTTATAACCAAATCGGGTCTGTTCTGATCCAACAGAGCACTTCTAGAGGTCCTGTTACTAAATGTAGTCAGACTTAAGCTCTCTAATACTGGATCTAGGTCAAGCTAAGTTTTCAGTCCAGTCGGGTTTCCAGATCGACCGAGGCGGACCAGCTTCAATTCAACAGTTATGGGAACTCGATCAGAGCCATAAGTGTTATGACATGTAAGGGCCACCTATCCTGATCAGAGGGTAAATTTGGGTCAAATTCTAACGGTCAGAACGCTTAGAAATAACGCGCAAGTGAAACATTCCAGATTCTTTAAAAATATAATTAATTTTCTAAATATCTTCCTTTTCTCACTCTCTTTACTCCGAACGCAAGGAAACAGTCCTAGGACATCGTTTGGCCTTGATTTTTGAAATGATAGTCAAGTCCAACTAAACGGTCATAATGGTCTAAGATCATGGATATCAGACTTTCGACGTGCGGTCTAGATCTAATACGAAGTTACAAAACATTCCCGGGAGCAACTGGGTTTAAAGTTCGATCCTAGATTTTAGGCTAACATAGCAGTAACAAGTCTATGGTTTTGGGTCTTACAGATCATATTTAAAGTGGTTGGTGCTAATGTCACAGGAAATCCAGTGTAGCGATAGTTAATTCACATTAAATTTCTATAGAATTTCATCCTAAATGGTGTCTTGGGCTTTGGAATTGGGTTCTGAGAGGTTACTAAGGTGTTACAGTTGACCCATTGCCTAAGGATGTCTAACTCTAGGTTGGCAAAAATTCAGGGTGTTACAATCTACCCCCCTTAAAACATAATTTCATCCCCAAAATTGGCTAAGGGTAATGAGTCCCTAGAAAGACTTTAGTATTGACATTCTAAGGAAGGTTCAAATCCTATTTAGTGACCTAACCTTACGTATAACTAAAATCAACTTCTTCGATCCTGGGCCAGTGGGGAAGAAGCCAACCATGCTTCCACTGCGCAACTCTGATCTAACGGTTGTATTAGCTAATCCTAACTAGATTGGGCTCAATATGTTCTACCCCCCTTAAAAACTTAGTTCTGTCTCGATCCGTATATCGGAACGAGGTGTAACTTAGGGCCTATCCTTGACATGAAATGGGTACAACCTCTGACTATATTGGTCTTCCTTTGCTAATGATGAGTTCTATGGCATTGGTACCTATGATTGTAGAAAGGAGTCTAATCTCTATTGTGGTTGAGTTCATGGCAGGTGTGAGCTTGCGGTAAGATGTTTAATCTCTATTGGCTATATGTCCTCAACATTTCCCAAAGGCAAAGCAATAACTTTTGGTTGTAGGTGGTCGGACCAACACGGAAGAAAGGTTGTGTAGTGAGTCTGAGCCGGATACATAGACTTTCTATCTAGCTAGGAGAGAAAATTTTCCATATCAGTTCTTAATTCGAGTCGATACCGATCTTCTGCTTGATCAAAGCATTGGATTTATTGGTAACCACTAGAATTGATAATTCGATTCAAACCGCGAATACGTCGCTTAAATATACAGTTCCTTTACTCCGCGTTTCCAAATGCAATAAGCCCTTGGGGAAGGCAATTCAGAGGGGCGTGCTGGTTTATCCTAGTATTTAATCTAAGGGATATATAAGTTTTTCCCGAATGTGACTAGTTCTAAGTCAAGCAAGCTTCCTGAGAGTTACTAAAGGAGCCTTTACAGTATTAAGAGAATCTAACAAAGGAATGAAGTCCTACTCCAACCAAGTCAAACCTACTATTCCTTAGTATATTCAATTGTCTTAGCATATTCAATCTTTACACTGCTTAATGTAACTAGTAGCCTAGTCAGTAATTCACTAGTTGTAATCCAAAGTCTATGCTTATACGCTAGATGGTTTCATACCATTTCTACTACAGGGAATCGTTTTGTCGCTTAGGGTCAAGATTGTCTAATTGGAATTGGATCTCCTATCAAATCTTTTGAAATCTAGGAGTACTATCTCTAGGTCCTAGCACTAGATGGTCACTGTTTATGGACTAAGCTGCTGTGTTAGGTCCCGCCCGACGGTAAGCATAAAGATCGAGAAGATGACTATAACTAGCTCAAAAGAGCCATGAAAAATGAAGAAAATGAAGGGAAGGGCTGAGATCTTTGGGTCTCCACGGCTTTGGGTCTAATGAAAGGGAAAGAAGAGGAAGAACAACAACAGAGGATGGGTTAGAGGACTTACACAAATTTGAGACTCACATGGGAGATGTGAGAGCTAAAATTAAAGAAAATGAAAGGAGTAGGTGCTGGGTATCGCTGTAAATGATGGAGTGGTGAAGGGAATAATGAAAAATAAAGGAAGGAGTGATTGGAAGGGAGGTTTGAGAGAGAAAACAACAACTTTGAAGGAAAAGGAGACCTTGGAGGGGTAGTTTGTGAAGGAAGGGCGCATTTTGGGGGTTTTTAAGGGACGGCCCACACATCAGGGGGTCATACAGCACCCCAAAGTCGATTGACCCGAGCGGCCCGCCAGGCCTGACCCACTGATCGGCGAGGCCTCGCCGAACCGGCGAGGTCCTCTCCGGTCTCTAACCTATTCGGTGAGGGCTCGCCATTTCGGCAAGGTCCTCCCCCCCCCCCCCCCCCCCGGGTCCAAAATGATGTGGGTCCCACCTTGGGTCCCCCTGTAAGTGCTCCGTTTGGCCCTTGACTCTATTTGAGGCATTTTTAGGGCCAATTTACAAACTAAAATGAGTTTATATGATGTGTAGCATATGATTTTGGGGTAGGAGACGCTAATCTATCCAACTAACTCATTTATTCCATGAGATTCCATAATTTAAATAGTAAAATTTTAATTTTTATATATACTTACTACTTATAGTAACTTTTTGTTTAAGCATTATTCTCCATCATTTATATATTAGGATTTATGTCTAGTATGAAAGGACTTAAAAAAGTTGAAGAATCGGGTGGTGAAAGGAGAGATTTTGAAGGAAATGGGTTAAACTTTAGGATTGAATCCTGAGAAGTTGTTTTCAATATCTTGGTTGATACTTCATGAGAGTGGTGAGATTGATGAGGGATGTTACTTGTAGATTAAGAGCTGGATGGATGAAATAAAGATGTGCGTTTGGAGTTTTATGTGATAGCCGCATACCAAATCAACTAATAGCGAAAACTTCTAGGATAACTATAAAACCATTCATGCTTTATGGACCAGAATCTTAGGCTGTCAACCGACAACATGTTCATAGGATGTGTATTTGAAATGGGGATGTTGAGATGGATAGGTGTCAAGATGAGGAATGACAGATATAGAAATGAATGCATCCGAGGGAACTTTGGGGTATCATTCATAGGTAAAGTAGGCATTGATGCTTTGGTCATGTGAGATGGAGACCAAGAACAACACCGATTGGGGGTGAGTTGGCTTTAAATTGAAGGTTTTAAAAGTGTAAAGAGAAAGCCCAAAAGGATGCGCTTGGAGGCAAAAAGAAATGATTTGATGATCTATGGTTTAACTGAGGATGGTCCTAGATAGAGTGGAATGGTGGAACATATGAACTTAAACATTTTCTTTCCTTTGAAGTCCTAGATTTTATTATTGTTATGATCCTTTGCATGGCCTACTGAATTACTTAGTAGCAATAGAGATCCGGTCTGTGGTGGTGGTGACTTTGGGGTGTAGCTGGGTACATGAATCTCAACAAAATAAATTAGAAGAATTGTGGACTAAATTACAATATTCAGTCTCACCTGTCGGTGAAACTTGGGATTCTAATGTGGTTTCTAGATTCCATCGCCCCCTTCCAAAGTCAGAGAGCATCAGTGTGCGTCATGTTACCATAACCCAGGTCTGGTTTAATCCAAATCATGCTCTGATACCATCTGTAACACCCTGAAAATCGGGGGTCGAGCATAAACTCCACTCACGAGTTCCCAAACATCACTTATGAAACATTTTCAATGATGGATGAATGTCGATTGGAGTGCATTAAACGTGAGTGGGATTATACCAAAATAACATATCATACTCCAGAAATAGTTAAATTATGCAAGCGAAAGACTGTGTTAGATATATAACATATATAAACTGTTGTAAGTCTCCAGAGTGTGAACATGTTACCATGTTAAATATCTACATGTATACTCTAAAAAACTAAATAAAAGAATATACAGGAGTGATCCAAAAATATAAAATGGCAAGTGTCATGACGTCTAATCAACCTCCCTGTAATTCCGTCGATCAGAACATGGTTTACATAGACCCACCTGATAACTGCCTATAGGAGAAATCCTCCTCATCATCATACAAGTCCGGCTCCGCTTCACAAGCAGCGCCATCATCTAAAACTAAAACAGGAACTGGTTGGTGTGTACAACACCATCCCATAACGTGGGAGTGAGTGGCCAACTCAGTGGAATCATAGAGCAAAGGTTAACATGTTATCAAATCAATCGAGCGATAGTGATAAAGCAAGCAAATCAAACATTCCTAAATACTGTAATTAATGTAAGAATGAGATGACATGATGAATACCCTCGCCAACATACTCCCTCATGCGACACCATCTTACGTCCACGACATGCTTTCTTCCCTCAGTGCTCCACATCTTCCAGGCACATGCAGTGCGATATGAATATGATTACCGAGTTGTTATTAGTCCTTTCATACAGCAGGATTGGGAAGCTAAGGTGCCTACCTTATATCAATTCCCAACAATGATCCAGTCTAGGGTCGTCACTCCTAGTATTCTCATACGATGATATGGTTCTAGGTCACTGTAAGGGCTACCAGGGCTGTTGCACGCACTCGTTGCACCGCTCCCCCATCACCTCATCAATACAGGCCTAGTTTGTACTCTTGTTGCTACGGAAGGGTCGTCGCCTCCACATAGACTCAGAGCACACTCGAGGTCACTACAAAGGGCTGTCAGGGCTGTTGTACACACTCGTTGCACCGATCTCCCATCACTTTATCAGTGTAGGCCGACAGCTCGAATATAGTGTCCCATACCACCATAATCGGCTCACGAGTCTAGGTTTCTCACTGATCACTATGGGGAGGCTCGTGGCCCCAGCGTAGGCCGACAGCTCGACCACGGTGTCCCATACCACCATGCCCGGCTCATGAGTCTTAGCAGATCTAGGTACCATGGTTAGCGGAATTTCCACTGGTAAGTTTGGTACTTTAGATTCAAGCAGTAGCGTTCATACATGGTTAACATACATCGGCCTAATCGGGTTACTGGACGAGTTCGACTAGTACGAGCACCCGTTGAGTTGATCGACATGAAGTGTATAAGCACCTCGTGTGGCCTAACCACTGTCGACAAGCAACGCACGGCTCGGGTTCATCAAACACGTCCTACGTGGTGAATAGAATTTAACCACGAGTTCAAGTCTGTTACCGACTTCCTGGACTATAGCATAGCCCCAAACACTTACAATCTGAATCAGTAAGCATATGAGAGAGACAGAATTGAAATATCAAGTAATCCAAGCATGTTATCAACATTTTATAGGGTACAACATACGCAGTTAAGCATACACAAGCATTTCATATATAAGGAAATCAATTCAATAATGTACATGGAGGAAATCATACACATCGTAAAAGTAGTTAAAAATCCTATCAAAACACTAGTCTACAACACCATTTACTAAGTACTTACTCACACAAGCATCTATACAAACACTTAAGACTACACAACTCTAACGTACTTGACGTATGTTGATTTCAACATGTGATATGACAGATCCTTATATCAAGGAGATGTCTAATACACAACAATCATGTTTTTACATTCAATACATATGGAAGGCATAAATCATATTGATTTAGGCATTTCATCAAACACTTGGACTACACTTAATAACATACTTAGCATACGTTGGCCGAAACATGTATTACGGCGAATCCTTTCACCAAATAGACCATATATCCATAACTAGCATATATGCACGGCAAATACTCATGGAAATCACATCAGAAAAATTTATACGTATACGGTATTTCCTACAAATACCTAAAATACCATAAATCTCATATTCTTCGTATGTATTCGAAATAGAAATCGGTCGGCATGTTCTACATGTGAAACAATATTCTTGTCAACAATATACCATTAAACGACATTGAAAGCTTTGAAAAATGGTAACCTAAGCATCTAAAATCCGCACGTTAAACCAGAAAACACACATTCGATATGATTCAGACGATATGTCTTCGTCAACGGCGGATACGCTACCTATGGAATGAAACAGGTTAGCTAGAACTTTATGTAAATGATCCTAGGATTCAAAACAGGTTAGAGTTAGGATTTTTTACCGAAGAACGAGATCAGAAACGCCGAAATAGCTATACAGATAGGTGGATTAGGTACGTAGTAAAGCTGAGAAGAATCCCAGGAAGAATCACCAACTTTTCTCTCACTTTCTCTCTCTTTTCTCTCTCTTAGAAAGCTAGGGTTTGGAAATTCGTATGGAATTTGTGAGAGAGGGTTTAAGGCCTTTTTATAAGCCCAAAAGCGATGGAAATAGACTTAGGGCTAAGGTATACTTAGGTTATAACCAAATCGGGTCTGTTCCGATCCAATGGAGCACTTCTAGAGGTCCTGTTACTAAATACAGTCAGACTTAAGCTCTCTAATACTAGATCTAGGTCAAGCTAAGTTTTCAGTCCGGTCGGGTTTCCAGATCGACCATGGCAGATCAGTTTCAATTCAACGGTTACGGGAACTCAATCAGTGCCACAAGTGTTATAATATGTAAGGGCCACCTATCCTGATTCGAGGGTAAATTTGGGTCAAATTCTAACGGTTAGAACGCTTAGAAATAACGCGCAAGTGAAACGTTCCAGATTCTTTAAAAATATAATTAATTTTCTAAATATCTTCCTTTTCTCACTCTCTTTACTCCGAACGCAAGGAAACAGTCCTAGGACATCGTTTGGCCATGATTTTCGAAATGATAGTCAAGTCCAACTAAATGGTCATAATGGTCTAAGATCATGGATATCAGACTTTCGACATGCGGTCTAAATCCAATACGAAGTTACAAATCATTCCCGGGAGCAACTGGGTTTAGAGTTGGATCTTAGATTTTAGGGTAACATAGCGGTAACAAGTCTATAGGTTTTGGGTCTTACAGATTATATTTAAAGTGGTTGGTGCTAATGTCACAGGAAATCTAGTGTAGCGCTAGTTAATTCACATTAAATTTCTATAGAATTTCATCCTAAATGGTGTCTTGGGCTTTGGAATTGGGTTATGAGAGGTTACCAAGGTGTTACGGTTGACCCATTGCCTAAGGACGTCTAACTCCAGGTTGGCAAAAATTCAGGTTGTTACATTCACAAATCTAGCCCACCCATTACATGCGTCCCACTTGGCTGAGGGTTCAGACCAGGTTTCAGTTACATCCAAATTTTAGGTAGGCCCCACCGAGTGATTTTATATATTTTAAGCATGTCCTCACATCATTTTAGATGGTATAGCCCACCCGAGTTCCCTATATGGCTAATTTTTTGGCAGGGGGCCACTGCCCTAAGGGCCCACCCAATGCACGACATTGATGTTCGAAACGCATCACGGTGGGGCCCATAGCTGGGGCCGTGAGGCCCAGCCCATCTGTCCGATGCGTCCTCTACCAGCAGCAGCGTCAACGCTGCCCCCTCCCCTTCTTCTTTTTTTTTTTTTAGTTTTGGAGTTTTTCTACAAATTTTCACCAGTGGGGCCCGCATCAATGAAATCCACACCGTCCACTCGCTCCTATGGCTCAAGACAAGCCAAACGAGTCTGCTATCCGAAGTATTTTGGTATATAAAATCATCAAGTGAATTTTTTAACGGTAAAGGCCACCATTTTCCAAGATACGGCCCATAAGATACTCGGATTAACTTCATTTTTCGGCTTAACGCTTGAAATGTTCTAAGGAAGAGGATGGATGGCTTGGATTGAGTATATGTATCAAGGTGAGGCAAGCATAAGCGTCCCACCCAAGTCTAGCTAGTTTGTACACACTCATATCAGTACACGCACTCCATGTTAACTACCCTTGCCTCACATTCAGCGTTTAGAGACGCTGGACGGCTGGGATAAACACGACATCATAGTGGGTCCCACGTGTACGTGGCCCACTTGCATGTATATACATATATAATATATATATTATATTCCATATATATAATATATACTATATTATATATCATATATATATTATATAAAATATAGTATATAAAAAGGAGGTATTGGATCCATCTAAACAGTGGATGGTGTGGATCATGACCTGCAATAGGGTGGGCCACACCGTCTAATGTTGATGGACGGGGTAGATATAACACATATTGGTGGGATCCACACCATCAAAATGGAAGAGAGAGAGAGAGAGAGAGAGAGAGAGAGAGAGAGAGAGAGAGAGAGAGAGAGAGAGAGAGAGAGAGAAATAGAGAGAGAGATTGGTGGAGTGGAGGGGACCCCACCACTATGGGCCCCTCATATGATTACATTACATATATCAAATTGAGTCCCAACATAGGTGGGCCAATGAATTAGAAATTAACAATGGATCACCCACCTCTAAGCCTTCTCCTTGCTCCCTTGGTCTTCTAGGCTCCTTATTTTCACTTTTGATGGTGATAGATGATGAATGAATGGTTCAGATGGGGGATGAGAAGGTGAGCCACACTTGGATTGAGGGAAGGAGCTTGGATGTATAGAATTGTTACTTGGGAGAGTGAAGGGATGGAATGAGAGAGAGAATAATAAAAGAGATGGGATGATGTAAGGAAGGAGATGGATGGGTATGGGTGAGTTTTGAAAATTTGTAAGAGGAGTATGGTTATGTTTGAAAATTGTAAAAAGAAGGAATAGTGAGGGGAGAGAGAGGTTTGACTTGTCGAAAAAAGGAGAGAGGCCACTTGTACTTGTTGTTGGGTGAGGTGGCATGGAGGTAAGGTGGTGTACTTGACTTGATTTGATGGACATTTCATAGAGATTCCCTCGAAGTTCGCAATGCGCGGCATTTCTTCGAAATGAATGCAGGCTTACATCTTCTAGCCTGGGTATCGGTTCAGTGTGTGAGTCATGGCGTTGGAACCGCGGTGATGGCATGGTAACCAAGGTATAGGTTTCAATTCGAGCTGACTTCGGTATAAGGGACCTGGCTTAGGATCACGTGCAAACGTCGGATACGGGTCGAGGGTTGCCAGAATTTGACTGAAAGGACCGCGGAAGCTAAAGGAATGGTACGATCTAGCATATGGGTATTACACCCAGCCAACTTCAAACACCCAGATTTTTAGAAGTTTAATGGGGAAGGATCATCGGAAGAACATTTAATGCACTTCATTACTAGCATGGTGAATTTTTCTACAATACCACAATATTGCTTGCGATTGTTCGGGTCATCCCTGACAAACAAAGCATTCTGATGGTATTCCAGTCTAGCCCCGGGGTCGATACGTACCTGGGAATAAATGTAGGACGCCTTCATGTCAAACTTCTACTCTTCAGAGCGTGATGTTAGTATTACAGAATTGGCTTCCGTGCGGCAGAGAGAAGGAGAACCGGTAGAAAAGTTTATAAATAGGTGGAAGACATTGGGGGCCTCGTGTAGGAGCTGCTAGAAGAAAAGGAACAGGTCAAGATGTGTCTAAACTCCATGGAAACGGGAATCGCGTTTGGACTCACCAGCACCGATATCAAAACTTTCGGTGACTTAACCACTAAGGCTCATGCTTTAGAGTTGTTGACTCGGAAGATGCCAGCATTTCACTATGAGACGCCCAAGACGGCACCAAGCAGGATGACCTCAAACACTGTTGATCATGAAAAGAGAAGTAAAGATGCAAGAGACTCAAGAGATAAGAGGCCGGAACGAAGAGAAGAATCAAATTAGCAAAGAAACAGATACAGTGGAAAAAGGCCTAAAATGCTCAATTCTCATGAACGGTTCGCATTCGATAGGGAAGATGTTGTTTTTATGATGAACCAATTGTTGAAAGCCGGTATGGTAGAATTATCGAAACCAAAACGCCCCGAAGATGTGACAAGAACCAGAGAGAGATTGTTGCCGCTATCATCACCTGGTGGGACATTCGACAGAGAATTGTTATACATTGAAACGTATAATACAACGAATGATAGACAGGGGTGAAATAGTAGTTGAAAAAGAAAAAGAAAGGGGTACGATAACGATAGTAAATATGCTCACGATCCAGAAAAATGCCTGAGAAATGAAAAAGAAAGAGGACTATAAGACAATAAAGAAGGTAGCGGTGATTACGTTACAATCGAGAAAGAAGATAACAAGTCTTAGGAAGCAGAAAGCAGGGGTTATAAGAAAGGAAGTGGTCAAAAGGCAAAACAATGATGATGAGAAGGAAAAGAAGACTAAAACGGCAAGAGTGACTTATGATGTGGTGAGTCATTTGAAAGGTATATCGGCTTGATTAAGCGTCTATGATGTGCTTAAGTTGTCAGAGGAATTTTGGCAGAGCTTGGTTCAAGCATTGTCCAATCATGATATCAGAGAAACCTTTCTGGTAGAGATGGAACACGGAGAGTATAATGAGCAAGAGAACTACTTACCAATCGTTTCCTTCTTCGATGATGATTTGACCTGCGATGTAGGGCATAACAGGCCGTTAATGATGAAAGGCCATATCCGTGAAAAGAAGGTTAAACGGATTATGATAAATAATGGCTCTGCGGTGAACCTCTTACTACTCTCAATTTGAATAAACTGGGTTATCGTCATTCTGATCTACGCCTAATTGAATGATGATATAGGGCTTCAATCAAGATGAGCCATGTGCACTTGGTACAGTGAAGATAGAGATAGGAGAGCCAACTACTGATGTTATATGCCACATTATAAATGCAGTGACGACATACAACCTTCTCTTAAGAAGGTCATGGATACATCAGTACAGCATTGTAGCCTCTACTTTGCATCAATGCTTCAAATACTATAAAGGTGAGATACAGTATAAAGTAATGGCCGATGTGAAGCCCTATACAGAGTCTGAGTCCTTCTTTGTAGATGCTAGTTATTATAAAGGGTTCACTAAAGAAGAAAGAAAGAATGATGAAAGAAAAGTCCTAAAGGACATTCGAGTAAAAGTGATGAAAGAAGAAATAAAAAAGGCAGAGTCATTTAGGATTGCAAAAGCAAAGAAGAAATTTTATTTTGTGCCGAAACATCTAAGATAACCTGGGCAACCGCCACTAGCCCTGTTATCACCTAAACAATTAAAAATTTTACAGTCCAATTATACAGTGTCATTGCCATATGTTGAGAGAAATAAGTCAATTTCGGCTACTCCAGGAAGATTCCAGGTAAGGGCTACTGCAAAATACCCAGAACCAATAGAATTTTATGCCTCAGTGGAAGCAAAGACAGGAGTAGAGACCAAGAATAATGTGTACTGCAGTAAACTGACACCGCAAGATCTCAAAAAATATAGCCTGGCAAGCAAGAAAATCATGAGAAACATGAGTTTTGATTAAGAAGAACCCACCGGATTGAATCATGAGAGAGGAATTCAAATTCCTATTGGAGTTGGTCAGAAAAAGCGAGGAAAATTTTAAGGATTGGGGGCAGAATCATTGGTGAACATGGTTACAACTGAGCAGTTATCGCAAGAGGATTCTAAAACAGTCGAACATCTTGAAATGGCTCCAAAGCAAATGGAAGACGGGGGGTAGCAAATGATAAAAAGTTTGAGAGAGAATAACCTAGGTACAGAGGAAGAGTCGAGGTACACATTCATCAGCGCCGGTCTTTCTGAACAGAAGTGAGAAATACGTTCAAGTTCTCAAAGAAAATAAAGACGTCTTCTCTTAGACATATGCAGAGATGCCGGGTTTGGAGCCTTCCATAGCAATGCACCTATTAAATATTTCTAAAGAGAAAAGGCTGGTTAAATAGGCACAAAGAAGATTTCATCTGGATTTGGTTCCCCTGATAGAAGAAGAAGTGAATAAGTTAATAAAAGTTGGGTTTATCATAGAGGTCAAATATCCCAAGTGGATATCGAACATTGTCCCCGTTAAGAAGAAAAACGGACAAGTCAGGGTGTGCATTGACTTCAGGGACCTGAACGAAGCCTGTCCAAAAGATGATTTTCCTCTCCCGATAACTGAATTACTGATTAGCATTACAACTCAGTATGCTATCATGTCCTTCATGGATGGCTATGCAGGGTGTAATGAGATTAAAATGGCACCTGAAGATGAAGAAGCAACAACGTTTAGAACTTCACTGGGGATTTATTGTTATAAAGTTATGCCATTTGGTCTCAAAAATGTCGGAGCGACATATCAAAGGGCAATGCAGAATATCTTCCAAGACATGATGCACAAGCATATTAAGTTTTATGTCGATGACTTGGTAGTCAGGTCAGGAGATCATCAAGATCATCATGAACATTTGGCATTGGTTTTCTGTCAACTCAGAAAGAAACAACAAAAGATGAATCCAGCTAAATGTGCATTTGGGGTGTCTTCAAGTAAATTTCTCAGTTTTGTTGTCCAACATAAGGGTATTGAGATTGATCTAGGGAAAGTTAGAGACATTCAAAATATGCCGCCACCAAAGAGATTAAAAGACTTGAAAAGTTTACAAGGAGAGTTGGCGTACATTCACCGTTTCATTTTAAATATGGCAGGAAGATGTCAGCCATTTTCCCATTTGATGAAGAAAGGCACAGAGTTTGTATGGGATCAAGCTTGTCTAAATGCTTTTGTTTCGATAAAGGAATTGCTGAAACAACCGCCAGTACTGACAGCTCCGATAAAAGGGAAGCCACTTATTTTGTATATAGCTACAGCCAAGAATTATTTAAGAGCTTTGTTGGCACAGATGAATGAATTTGGGAAAGAGACTGCTCTTTACTATTTAGCAGAACTCTAATGGGTGCAGAATGCAACTACTCTCCAATTGAGAAAGAATGTTTGGCGCTAATATTCGTGGTATAAAAATTAGACATTATTGTCTCTCCCATGACATAAGTTTTATCTTAAGAGCAGATCCAATGAATTTTTTGATGACAAAACTGATGTTGTCTAGGAGATTGGCCAAATGGATGTTGTTACTTTCGAAATATACTATTACGTATGAGCCGGTAAAAGCAGTAAAAGGACAAGCAGTGGCAGACTTCCATGCAGCGCACCTTGTAGCAGAATGTGAAACCATCAGTGATGATTTTTCAGATGAACAAATTATGTTAGCTGAGTCACAATGCCCATGGAAGATGTATTTTGACGGTGACTTGCTACCTTACTCCTTCACATTGGGAATTACATGCACAAACAATGAGGTCGAATACAGAGCCCTCATCATTGAAATGGAAATGGCTTAAGAAATGGAGATAAAATATTGCATATCTTCAAGGATTCTAAATTGATTATAATCAATTGATGACTGAATTTGAGATAAGAAAGCAAGAACTTTTATCGTACTACCGAAAAGCATAGCAATTGCTAGAGCGATTCTGTCATCTCAAAATCAAGCACATACTACAGTCTGAAAATACAAAAGCAAACACTTTGGCCAGCTTGGCGGCGGCTCTGTCCTGCCCAAATCGAAGCCCTTTCCAAGTAACTATAGAAGAAATAATATTTTTACCATCTTCAGATGTCATCGATGAAGTTGTTGAGACACTTCCTATTTCATGTTTAGAGGTAATGACAGAAGATTGGCTTTAGCCTTTTATAGATTATCTCAAATATGATATCCTGCTAGAAGAACCTGCGCAGAGACAGCAAATCAGGCAAAGGTCAAGAAGATTCATCATATGTAGTGAAGTTCTGTATAGAAAATCTAACAATGGAATGTTGTTACGTTACTTAGATGAACAAGAAGCATGTCAGACATTATGAGAAGCACACTCTGGGGAATGTGGAATACATCAAGCTAGCTGAAATTTATTCCATAGAATACATCGAATGGGGTATTATTGGCCTACTATGTTCAAAGACGTGATAGATTACATGAAGTGGTGTTATGAATGCCCGATTCATGGAGATGTTATACACATTCCTCCAAAAGACCTGCATCAATCAGTCACCTCTTATCCCTTCTCCGCTTGGGGACTTAACGTAATTGGTCCTATAAATTCGCTTTCCTCCAAAGGAAAATAGTATATCTTAGCAGCGACAGATTATTTCTTCAAATCGGTAGAAATAATTGCACTGCGCAGTGTTAAAGAGAAAGATGTGGTTAATTTCATTTGGCATGCAATAATATACCGCCATGGTATTCTGAAGAAAATTGTTACAGATAATGGCACACCCTTCAAAAAACAGAGGCATGGAAAAGCTATGTCAGAAATTCAGCATTTGTCATTCATTTTCAACACCTTACTATCTACCGGCCAATGGATTAGTAGAGGCGTTCAATAAAATAATAGTCAAGATATTAAAGAAAATAGTGACAAGAAACAAGTGTGATTGGGATGAGAAGTTACAAGAAGCATTGTGGGCATACAGAACTACCCATCGGACAATGACAAGAGCAACACCATACTCATTGGTCTATGGTGTAGAAGCAGTAACCCCGATTGAAACACACGTAGCGTCACTCAGAGTGACAGTACATCAGTCCATTACAGATGATGAAAATGTAAAAATAAGATTGAAGGAGCTGGATTTTCTTGATGAGAAATGCCTGGCAACCCAACAGAGATTGCAATCGTATCAGGCAAGGAAATCGGTCGCCTTTGATAAACGAGTCAAAAATCGTTCTTTCAAAAAAGGGGATATGGTGCTGATGTTGAAAAGACCTATAGTAGTCACCCATCGAACAAGGGGCAAATTCGAGCCTAAATGGGACGAGTCGTACATAATAAAAGAAGCGTACTTCAATGGAGCATACAGAGTCGTGGATCAAGATGGACAAGGTATCAGTATACTGGTCAATGCTCACTCCATCAAAAGATATCGTCCTTGAAGATACTACTGATTTTGATCTAGAATATTATCAGAATAATGATTCTATATAAAAAGAGGGCAAGAATAAACAAGATCACGGCTATGTACTGTCAGATGAATGAATAAAGAAGATATTTGCGAGCACATCAGGACTATGTACCAACAAGTGTTACGAAAAGAAAGTGGCCATCGTTATCATCATCAAGCGAGCTCTCTATAAAATTTTGTTGAAATTAATGTCGTCAACAGGCTAATGTAATGTGAACAGCATATATGAATATCATTGAAGATATTAGTAGAAGTGGTGACGTATCAATCTCAGGTGGAGACGTCTATCGTCCTCGCAACAACAATGCGTCACGCCCGAAACTCAGAAACCGGGCTCACAAAATTCCCAATCGCCGAATCCGGCGCCGACAGCATCCGTAGAACCCCATTCTCGGCTCTTAGCTCCCATTCACCAGGTTCCGATCCTGGGATGCTACGAGGAGGATTTTCAATGTCAGTTTGATTCGTAATAAGCATAACCAAAGGCATAACCCACAAACAACAACCAAGCACTCCATTACATTTTCACTATGATTAAAAACTTTACAAGTACAATGAGCATAAAGGAAAATACAATGGTAAAGAACAAAAACTCTAAAATGATCAGCAACGTGCTCCTGCCTCAGCGCTGCTGCGATCCAACGTCACCTGCACGCAACGGTCGTGCATAAGCTTATAGAAAGCTTAGAGGATGGTGAAAGTGTGTGTGCAAGGTAGTAATATGAACATGCAATGTCAGAGTAATGCGAAATATGCAGATGGATCCATAATATCATGAGCCGTACCAAGGCTTATGCGATGTAAGACATGAATGGTATCGGCCATCCCAAGGCCATGCGATGTGCAATGCAACTCAAGCATACAGATCCTCATCTATGTCCACACATCAATACAGCTCAAAATATGGGATATCACCGGGGTCTAGTATACTCTAAACCAGATTGCCGCCACATCGTGCCCAATAAGATAAGTGGAAGAGACCACACTATCCGTATGCCAATATCGGGTGCGACTCATCGATGGCGGACCCATTCCTTGAGCTGGTCAAACTCAGCCTAGGATTGCCCCCTACACTTGGGTGGGTAAGGCCGCACCCCCTTCCAACTGACCACGACACAGTGGAGAGCGTAACCGTCTGGTAATCGGCACTCAACGCTCATCTACCCACTCGGTCTAGACGTTGGAGCAACTTCTTGGTACCATAAGGGTTTAGGGACTTTCACCCAGGGATATCAATAACACCCCATGTAGAACAAGATTTTCAGTATCCAATCCTGCCAACCACGATGCGTCTGTGGAGGCTACGGCCCTGATGTCGCTAGGGCGTACAATACCCATGTCACACAAATGCGAAATGCATGATTCACGCTATCCAGTCATGCAACAGATCCTTGCATATCGTGCGCTCATGTAGGGCAACACTGCCTAACTAGGAGCCCATAAACAACCTGCCCGAAGGCATATGCTATGATCAGTCAATCTTCATATCAAGCATACATATGATGCGTATGATCATGGGTCATGAAACTATACTAAACATGTAAATGAGTGATGAACCATTCTTACAACGCAGATGGGCCTGGACAGTCTATACACAGCAAGTACGGCCCAGTAATGGGCCCTAAAGAGAGTCGTAATGTAGACATCCAACCAGCATTACACTCGCAATGTGGACGTCAAACCAACATTGCTTCCCAGGCACGATCTCCTTAAACATCGCTACATGATCGGTATTGGGATTACACATTGCAATGGACCTTAAGTTTATCCCATTGGGCTTTTCATATATATATCAAATGGGCCATATCCTATGGGCCTTTTATTCATCAGATGGTGACATAAATGGGCCACACCAATGGGCCTTAGGTATATTGCAATGGGTCATAACCCGTGTGCCTTAGATTGCATCAATTGGACCTAGTCACATGAGTCTAATATGTATCAAATGGGCCACACCAATTGGGCCCCCCCACATGTACATCAAATAGACATCAACCCATAGGCATTATATGAGTTCAATGGGCCTAAACCCCTAGGCCTTATGGTACACTAAATGGGCCTAACCCGTAGGCCTTGTATGCACATCAAAGTGGGCCTAAACCCCTAGGCCTTACATATATCAAATGGCCTACTTCCATGGGCTTTAAATTTCAACAAAAGGGTCCAATTACATGGGCCTTGAAGTACATCAAATGGGCCTAGTCCCATGGACTTGCAACACATCAAATGGGCCTAAGTTCTTAGGCCTTAAATGAATCCAATGGGCCTAGCCCATAAGCATTTCATAAACCAAATGGGCCTAGCCCATAGGCCTTTTGAAATTCAAATGGGCCTAGCCCATAGGCCTTAGCTAAATCAAAGGGGTGGATGGTCTGGATGCATCACACGCGTCAAGGGTGGGTCCCACTGTTCAGTGGATAGTGCGGATGAAGCACATACATTCCAAGGGCCCCACCGTCCGCCGGACGGTGGGAGGGCAGATACATTACGGTGGGTGCCACCGTCCACTGGACGGTGGACTACAACACATACAACATTGTGGGTCCCATGTGGGGCCCACTGTAATATTTATTTGGCAACCAACCCATTGATAAGGTCATACAGACCTGGTTGAAGGGAAAAATATAATTTTTAGCTTGGTCAAAAACTTCCATGGGCCCCAAAAAAAAGATTTCAATGGTAGGGGTACAGTCCCACAGTTTCATGTGGTGTGGGCCACTGGAGTTTTAGATTTAGTTGAGATTTGGAGGGGGCCCGCCTGAGAAGGGGGGCCCACCTCATCAACAGATTGGATGATAAACAAACATTACGGTGGGGCCCACACGCAGGGCCGTGGGCCCCTGCGTCCGACCGCTTGCCTGCACGGCTGCACGCAGCAGCGTGCAGCGCTGCCCGCTGACAGTGGCAGAAGCAGAGGTTCTGCCTCTTTCAAAATCCAAGAAAAACCCGTTTTCCTGCGGTTTTTCACGCATGGGGCCTGCTAAAATGAAATCTGCTCTGGCCATTGCGTTCTTTGGCTCGCAACAGGCGAAACGAGTCCAGAGTTCAAATTTTAAAATGCTTAGGAAGTGAAATAAAATACGAAAAATGATGTTTGAATAGTGAGGATGCAATTTTTGACGCTATGGCCCACCAGGTGCTCCGTTCAATCTCATTTTCTGGCTCAACGCCTAAAATGAGATGGTGAAAGGGATGGACGGCTTGGATGAGAACGATACATCAGGGTGGGGCCTATGCAGGTGGCTCACCCCAAAATTCCTTTTTCCTTCTTTCTTTTTCCCTTTTTCATATAGGGATGTCCAGCGTCCCAGACGCTGGACGATTTGGCATTTAAGAAAAGATTATGGTGGGCCCTGATTAGGTGGGCCACCACTGATGGATGGTGTATTTCAACATTTAAGGTGGGCCCCACTTGAAGGAAACTTGGACTAAGGAATACTTCAAGGTGGGGTCCATTCAAGTGGGCCACACAATCCTATTGCATAAAAATAAAATAAAATAAAATAAAATAAAATAAAATAAAATAAATAAAAGAGAGAGAGAGAGACATGGAGAGTGGGACACACCTTGTGATGGAGGGCTCCGCCACTATGAGCCCTCCCTTGATTGAAATCATACAATACGGATCCCTTTGAACATGGGACCATCAAAAATGTAAATCAACGGTGGAGATCCATTCCCCACCGATATAGACGGTCTAGATGACCCTTTTTAAATGAAATAAACATCATGATGGGGTCCATGGAGAATGGCCCCATCATGGGACGATCATGATGATCTAAATGGGCCATCGGCCACATTTTAGGGTCCCAAGTGAGATCCACACCATGCATCAGTGGGCCTCACTTGGTCCATCATAAAAATAAGAAAACTATCCTATAGAGGCACCCACCGTCCGATCTTCTTGCTCCTAGGGATTCCTTGACACCTTAGCTTCAACTTCAATGGATGAGATGAAGAATGGAGGGTTGAGATGAGAGATTTTGGGATGAAGAGGTGGGCCACTTGGAGCATAGGAGAGTTTGGAAAACTCCATACGTATGGAGCTTGGAATTTTTCTTGGAGATTTGAAATGAGAAAGAGAGAAAGAGAGAGAGTTGTAAAGAGAGAGAGAGAGAGAGAGTGATGGATGGATGCGGTGAGTGATGGTTGTGTAAGAAAAGCTTGACTTTTGAGGCTTTTGTGTAAGAGAGGTATGGGTGGTGTAAGAAAAGCTTGACTTTTGTGGCTTTTTGTGTAAGAGAGGTATGGTTTTGGGAGACTTTTGTGGTTGCTTGGGAAAATGGAATAAAGTGATGTGTACTTGACATGTGATGGCTTGATGGATTGATTGATTGATGGGATTGATGTGATTGATGTGACACATCGTAGAGATTCCCTTGGGTTTCACAACGCGCGGCGTTTTCTCGCACTGAACGTTGGCCCACATCTCTTGACCAGGATATCGCCTCAGCGCGCGAGTCACGGTATCGAAACCGCAACGACGGCGCGATCGCTATGGTATTGGTCTCGGGTTGTCGGCATATGAATCAGGGTCGCGCGTCGATATCGGTTAAGGGTCGAAGGTTGCCGGAATTCGACCGGTAAGACCGCGGAAGTCTACGGAAAGGTACAGACCAAGATACGGGTCTTACACAATGGCCGGCTATTATTATCTTTTAAGGCAGCCTAACCAAGACCTAAAAATGGCCAAATACACTTAAGGCCTATCACTTTCTCCATTCAGGTAGCAGTGAGAAGCCAGTGGTCCTAAAAAGCCTATGAAGGTAATCATATACATACCCATACGGGCAGTAGACGGAGCCAGCAACTAAAAGCCTAAAAGGCCAAAAAGTCCTCAACGGGCAGTCACGCATGAGACCAATGTCGTCTGTATAGCTTTCCGATAGCGTCATGGGGAACGGAGGAAAATGCCCACCTGTGAATGGGTCCGACCTTGCAAACGAAGAAAACGCGGGCTGCAGTGTGAGTTCTTAGGCCATATCCATATATAGGCCAACCATGCGTAAGACCCCCCAGATCTCTGGCTTGATTTCATTATTAACTCATGAGGAATGGCTTAAAACCTACTCATTGATGGACTGGAGGCCCTAGATTTAGTACCTCAAAAATCGCCTTGTGAGCCCTGTGAACTCTAGAGAGTTACTATGGCCAACTCTGTGTGTAAATCCAACTGAGTTCACGGCCCTGATAGCTTCACTAGGCCCCTTGGATGGATCATGGTTTGTGAACTCACTAGGTTGTGAGAAGTCCAGTGAACTCCTAAGAGTTATAGAGACCATCACGTGAGACCCGACTCCACTACTTAAGATTCTAAAAAATTGTGTGGCTCCACTACTCAAGAGTCTAAAAAACCGTGTGGCTCCACTACTCAAGAGATTAAACTGTGTGATTATCTGACTAAATTAAAACTTAGCACCACCAATTAAGACAGGAATCATATAGGAAATTCCATACTAACAAGTCATAAGAGGATATAAAAACAGAGGCATAATGCATCAATCATAACGTGTTAATTAAAACATCATATAAACAAGACAAGAGCATCATTATCAAGAATATCATGAGATGCTTGTATAACTTATAATTTTGAAAATATTTATAGGAGCAAAAAAGGAAAATATCAAAGTGTTACATTTCAAAGTTCTTTTATAATTCCTACTATCCCTATATACTTTTACAAATCTGCCTTTAATTACATTTGAGCTGTGACATGTTTTGACTTTTCCTCAAGGATGATCATTGCTTGATCAGGAATGTCAGCCAGTTTATCTTCTAATGATGCAATCATCTCTTCATTCTTTAGTAGTTTGAATTTCTTAGCATTGAAAGTGCCCTGGTTTGTCAATTAGTGTGAATGTTGAGTCAGGTAGACTGCAGAGCCTCATATGAAGATCAATTCAAAGCATCTACCTCAACCAGATGTGTGCAAGATTGTCATAGGTAAATCTAAGCCTCACATCCCATGCCCCAAAACACCAGGTAAATAAAACCCTTAAAACAGGTTAGAACATCATAGGGTTTTAAGTTAAGAAAACTTTTTCAAAATAAAAAAATCTGTAAGTTTTCTTTCTTTGTCGATTTTATCGATACACATCTTGATATAATTAACCTGTGCTGTCGATGTCCTTGATGACAAATCGATTCCATCGAAATGATGACAAAAGTATCCAGCAACCACATATATCTCCGGACGAATTTATCGATGTATCGATATACCTATTCATATCATCGATATTTGAATCTCAAGTCTATCGAAGGTGACTCAATAATATCGATAGGAAGATCTCTGGTACCCTTATTTTTTCTTCAGAATATCATATGTATATCGATATATCGAAGCCCTCCTCGATACCATTGAAGTTCAAATCTCGATGACATCAAAAGGCTCTCGATGATATCGGTCATGGGCGCGAAGATTTTCAGCAAAATATTTCAGGATAGTTTATCTATGATGGAGGATCACTCGATATAATCAATATTCGTATATCGATGATATCGATATGGTCTCAATGGCATCGAATAGGGACAGAAACTGTCCAACAAGCTTAAACAAAAATCCTTTAGATTTATTGATGCCTCGACACAGCTATCGATATCATCGACATTCAAATTCTGATGACATCGAAGGTCCTTCGATCATTCTTGTAAACCTGAAATATTTCAAAGCAAGTCTCTCTCATTTTCAAATATCGATGAATCGAACCTCACATTGATGAACTCGGAGTTCAAAATTCGATGACATCAACACGTCTTTCGATTCCATCAATCAGCTGACAATAGGTTTCAAAAGCCTATGACATTTGAGTTTGTGTCATCGAGCGGACCGTCGATGCTATCTAGAGTATACGCTCGATAATATCAATCCCGCTTGATGATATCAAACTCTGTCATAAATGTGACCATTTTATAACCATTGGAACCTTTTGCCTATATAAAGAGGACTTGTTTATTATTGCTAGTAGAGAAAGAAGAGAGTGCTTTTGAGTGTTTTACCTTAGATCATATACCCAAAGCCCTTTCTCTCAAGGGAGTTCATCCTCCAATCCACCCTCATCATTGATATCCAATAGAATGGATTGAGGAATGAACTTCCACATTTAAGGATCCTGTAACTACTACCTTAATAAAAAATTATTAAGCTGAGATCCCTTGAATGCGTAGATGATTGGAATCACTCTATCTCCTTTATAGGAAAATATTTGAGAGTAGGATTCCATCATAACCTTAACCCAACCCGACGCCTTATATTAGTACATCATCTGTGTTGTGGATCAAGGAAGTAGAAGATTCTTCATCAACCAAGAAGGAGATCTTCGACAATGTGCTAAATGGGACTCATCCACTTATCTGTAAGTATCTAGAGTCCAGAGGACCCTTTGATCATTCCTTTGTAGGATTGGGTCTAAGCTGTTTCTCACCCTTGTAAGTTCTCAAGGAGGCCATCGGCAGGAGTGTATGTAGTAGGTGTTGACCCTTGCTCTGTGGAGAGCATAAACAGTTAGGGTCTTGTGGAAGATCCTTGGCCAGTGTGACTAAAAGTGGGTGCGTTGTGTTGACCCTTGCTCGTGAGAGCATAAACAATGAGGTTCCTTGTGTGGATCCTTGGCCAGTGTTCCTAAAACTGGGTGTTATGTGTTAACCCTTGCTTAGGGAGCATAAACAGTCAGCCTAAGTGTAGGTTGTAAAGGTTGAAGGTGAACCTGATTTAAAACCATAGGTTTGAGGTGAACCATTATGAAACCTCCTTAGTGAAATCCAGTATACTCAAGGGTTAAATGCGGTTATCGGGAGTGAGTAGACAAGTAGTCGAACCACTATAAAAATGACTATGTTTGAGATCGCTATTCTTTTGTTTATGTGATTTAATTTAATATTTTTATATCTGAATATCTAAGATTACACCTCACACACTTACATAGTCATATCCATCATAAACTAGTTTGCATATTGTCCACTTCTTAAATAGTTTGTGATTGGATCCTCTACTGGGATTGGAAGCTAGTAGAGTTACTTTTAAGTAATCCTGATATGTGCTTGTTGTTAGGATTAGTATAATAGGATATTAAATAAACCATAAAAACTTTAAAAAGTCCTATTCACCCCCCTTTAGGACATATTGGCATATTCCTACTTCAACCAAAGCAGTCATTACCGCTATTTTAATTGGTATCAGAGTGGGTCTCTCTTTAAGGGCTTCACTGCCTAGAGAGTGATCTTAACTGAAGTTAGGATTATAGCCAAAGGAGAGGGCCCATCAGTCACTAGGCCTCCAATATTTGATGGCTCAAATTACGCATACTGGAAGGCTTGAATGCACTACTTTCTGAGATCTTTGGATCATGATGTTTGGGATATAGTTGAAAGTGGATATGTGCCACCATCTAAACAAATTGTACTTGATAGTTTCACAACCATCACAAAACCCAAACCCAAAGAAAGTGGACGACGTTCAATAAAGAAAAACAGACTGCTGAGGCGAAAGCTATGAACACCATCAACTGTGTCGTGTCCCAAGACATCTTCAATCAAATAAGCATGTGTGGGACATCTAAAGAAGCATGGGATCTATTGAAAATAACCCATGAAGGCACAAGCACTGTGAAGAGGTCCAAACTACAACTGCTAACCTCACAGTTCAAAAATCTCAGAATGGAAGAGCATGAGACTTTTATGGAGTTCTTAACAAAGTTAATATCATTTATAACTCCATGGGTGGATTGGGAGAAAAAGTTTCAGTACCAAAAATTTGTAGAAAAATTCTAAGATCCCTACTGAAACGATTTAATCCCAAAGTTACAACAATTGAAGAGTGTAGGAACATAGACGAGATGAAAGTAGATGAACTGGTAGGTTCCCTACAAACTTTTAAACTACACTTCAAACAAACCCAAAAATCCAAAACCACTGTTCTAAAAGCGTCAAAGAAAACAACATATGAGGATAGTGAAAATGAAAAAGAAGATGAAGATGAGGAAGTGGCTTTGCTGGCACAACGATTTAAGAAGTTCTTTCAGAAAAATCGTGGCCGCCCAATCAAAGGAAGAAAGGTGGACAACAGACCTTCCACAGGTAAATTTGGTAAAAAGACCAAAGAACCACAATGATATGCTTGTCAGAAGTATGGACACCTATCTACTAAATGCCCAAATAGAAAAATAAATGGTAATGCAATAGCCGCCACATAGGATGATACAGAGGAGTCAAACTCAGAATATAGTGACTCAAAAAGCGATTAAGTCCAGAAATCCCTGAAAATTCTTGTGATCTCCACTGCTCCAATCATTCCCATGGAATCTAAAAACAAGGAAGAACAGTAAGACACCAAATTATTTCTATCTGATAATGAGGAAACTGAAGAAGAAGAAGAGGTAGAAAAGGATAAACTGCAAGATACTTATAATCAACTTTATATTCATAGCATCTACATCCTTAAAAGACTTGGAATGTCTGAAAACAAAAAGGAATTGCTACAAAAAGATCTGGACAAAACCTTGGAAATTAATACACAGTTAATCAATGATTTACGGCAATATCATTCAGACCATGATAAGTTGGATGAATCAATCTATCCCTAAAAATGAAATCATCAAAGCTTAATAAATAAGTTGAATTATTAAAAGATGAAAATGAGCAACTTAAAAATAAGAATCACATACTCCATTGACTTAGAAAAATCTAAAAAATTTCCTGAAATAAACTATAAATTTTCTCAGGTGGTGAAAAACTTGAAAAGTTGCTAGGGATGGGAAGACGAGGAAATGATAAGAGTGGGCTAGGGTATGATAAAACTAAAAGGTGAACTGGAAATGTAGCACCAACAACTGAAAAGACAAGAGAGGGCTAGGATATGATAAAACTAAAAGGAGAACTGAAAATATAGCACCAACAACTGAAAAATCTATTGCTTCATGTAGTAATATGAGAACTACCCCAATTTGTCATTTATGTGGTGATATGGGTCATTATAAGTTTGAATGCTTGACACCTAGAAAGACTTCACATAACTCTGGTCAAAATCATATTAGTAAATTCAAACCAGCCCGAGAAATATAGAATGTCAAAATTCCACCTAGGAGAAACACTCAGCCATCACCACCTAAAATGAAAGACAAAATGAAGGGATCATTGGACTAAGTGAGTGAGATAAACATGAAAACTAAATCTACCACAGTAAAGAATTCTATCTCAAAATGGATAGTAAAAGAAAAATTGAGTTGTCTGATAACTAATTCTATCCATATACGCTAAAACATCAAACATAAAAAGATAAATCCAGGTCATGCATCTAGATCTGGATATTTGCTGACATGATGCAATATTCGTTGAGCGTTAAATGATATACCTGAGGTTCCTCACCTCAATCTATTGTATATAAACATTCTAATGTTTATAATTTTGATGTGTACAGTGAGTGTACATAATTTTACTATGTATACTATTGATTCATAGATATACAAATAGTATACATAAAAGAGTGTCTGAATGCTAAAAACTGAAAACATTCACCTTTGAGATACCAATCGATACATTGAGTGAATGGGTCAATTACATCAACCGATAATCAATACCATCGACAAACCCTCGAGGAGATGGATCGTTAGGACGGTTGGACTTCCTTCTGATCTTCATTGAAAATATCAAAGAAGGCACTCTGATGACATCGAAATGATGTTCGATGATATCGACAGTTACTGTTCAATTAAAATCGAAAGATCGGAAACACAGACTCACTAATTAATCTCAGAAAGGGATTACTCCTCTCAGACTAGTTTTTCTTTCAAGAAAACATATCTAAAAATCTGGTTTGTCCACAACAATCCTCAATGAAGAGCAAGAAAGGAAATAATATAGTAACTGACTCATCTCCACTCTTCAACTTGAACGTTGTGGCAGAACGGACAGTTCTGATGAAGAGCATTACACCTTTTGGAATCATCAATCTCTTAAAACTAATTGATGGGGGAATATCGTGAATTTTGGTGGAGGATTTCTGTAAGACTCGTATCCTAGAGTGTACCATTCAGTATGCTTCTGTGGTCCTCCCGGTCAAATTTCGTCAACCCTCGACCTGTATCCGACATTTACGCCCAATCCTAAGCTGAGTCCTGCATACCAAAGTCAGCTCAATTTGAAACTTTTACCCTAGCCACCATGTCATCTCCGTGTTTCTAACGTCGTGACTTGCTCACTGAACTGATACACAGGCCAGGAGATGTGGGCCCGCGTTCATTTCGAAGAAACGTCGTGCGTTGTGAATTTCGAGGGAATCTCTACAACATATCCCATCAATCAATCAATGTTAAGTACAAACCATACCCCAAGTACAACACCCATCCCTCCTTTTTCCACAAGTCAACCCTCTCTCTTCCCTCACTATCCCTCTTTTACATAATTTTCAACTAAGCCCATGCTTCCCCATCTCCTTTCCTTACACCCACCACTCCATCCATCCTTTTATCTATTATTTTTCTCCCTTTCTCTCATTTCTCAAAAATCTTCCAAGCAACCCAAATACAATACGTCCAAGCTCTCCCAAGCTCTCCCAAATCAACAAGTGTGGCCCACTTTCCTACTCTCTCATCTCTCATCCCCACCATCAAAACTCTATCAACCACCATTAAAAGTGAAGGCAAGGAGCATAGGAGTCCAAGGGATCAAGGAGGAGTGTAATAGGTGAGTGATCCACCATTAAATTTAATTTTTTGGGACCACATGTGGTGGGACCCATTTGAAGTATGCAATGTATAAATGAAGGGCCCAGAGTGGCAGGGTCCCTCCTCTTCATCACGATCTCTCTCCTTCTCTCTCTTTCTCTCTCTCTCTATGATCAATGGCCCACCTATGATGTATGTATTTTATCCATGTCATCTAACAAGTGGGCTACCTTGATTAAAATTTAGGGCCTGCATGATCGGATGGTTACCCAAGCTTGGATGAAAGGAAAAATAAATAAATATCAACTCGATCTAAATCTAATGGCCCACAACATGGGACCACCATGATATATGTACATTATCCAGCACCGTCTAGCTTGTTGGACGATGGCTGGACGTTGGAGCCTTCACTCTCCTACACACATGTTTACAGATATATATACATATGTATAATATATATTGTTATATTATATAATATTAAATAATATATTACCTTATGCTGGTGGGCCACTTCCACGTGGAACCCAGCTTTATAATACAAAATCTGCACCGTCAAGACTCATCTGGACGGGGGAATCGAGGCTAGCTGCCCTTATATATATATATATATATATATATATATATATATATATATATATATATATATATATATATATATATATATATATATTACTTTTACGTGTCACTCCCACATGGGACCCATCATAGCTGGTGTTTGACGCCACCAAGCTCTATAGGTCCCATCGTCATGACAACTACAACGTGTGGGGCCCAACTGCTGTGTGGACCCCATCCACACCGTCCATCCATTGATCCATCTGGACGTTGATCCCATGAAGCATGTGTTATATCCAAACCATCCATTCATTCCATCTGGACGAGGTTGGGGAATCCCACCGTGATGCACATTTTGCATTCCACACCATCCATCTAATTGTTGGGTCACATGTACATGGACCCCACCATGAGATAAGTGTTATATCCCTTCTGTCCATCCATTAGGCATGGTGGCCAGCTAACCCACCCAGTAGCTATTGCTACTGTATTTGGTCAGCAATACTGAGGGGCCCACTGTTGCATTTGTTACATCCAAACCGTCCATCCCATTTGGATAACTCACTTCAAGGCTTAAGACTAAAAATAAGACAGATCTAGTTATCAAGTGGACCACACTACAGAAAGCAATGAATTGAATTCCCACCATTGAAACCCCTTTTGGGATTACAGAAGTTTTGAACCAATATGATATTTATTCTTTTAACCCAGGTCTTTGTGACCTTATGAGCAGCCCTGATAGGAAATAAATGTTATGGCGGGGCCCACTAAAATTCAACAGTGGAAATCATTATCACCACTGCCATTTGTGGTATGGTCCAGATGATCCTTGGATATGATTCATTTTGTGATAATGCTCTAAAATGATCTCTATCTATAGAAGAATGGTGTGGTTAGTTTGGGCCCATTCGACTCAACCCATGTGATTCGGCCCACGTGATTCGACCCATTGAATCGACCTATTGAATTAGCCCATTTGATTCGGCCCATGTGCTTTGGCCCATTGAATCAGCCAATTTGTTTAACATCCCTAAAATCGAGGGTTGGGTAGAAACCCAACTCCCGAGTTCCAGAACGTCACTTATGTAACATAGATAATGATAAATGCATGTTATCTGTAGAATGACATTAAACAAGATTGAGACTAAGCCAAAATAGCATATCATACTCCAGAGACAGTTAAATCAGCAAGCCGAAGACTGTGATAAATACATAAAATATATAATTGATTGTAAGTCTCCAAAGTGTGAACATGTTACCATGTTAATTAAATACATTTATACTCCAAAAATGGAAAGAAAAGAATATACATGAGTGCTCCAAAAATATAAAATGACAAGTGTCAAGGCGTCTAATCAACCTCCTTGTAATCCCGTCGATCAGAACATAGAAAAGAAGTCCTCCTCATCATCATACAAGTCCATCTCCGCTTCACAAGCAGCGCCATATCTGCAACTACAACTGGGTCTGGTGGGTGTCCGGAAACACAGTCCCGTAACGTGGGAGTGAGTGATCAACTCAGTGGAATAATAGAGAAAAGATTAGCATGTTATCAAATCAATCACGCGTTAATAGTAAGGTAAACAATCAAACATTCCTAGATACTGTTGTTAATGCATGCATGAAATGACATGATGGATGCCCTCACCGACATACTCCCTCATACGGCACCATCTTACGCCCGCGGTATGCTTTCTTCCTGCAGTGCACCACATCTTCCAGGCACATGGAATGCGATATAGATAATGATTACCAAGTTGTTATTAGTCCGTTTCATACAGCAAGATTGGAAAACTAGGGTACCTTCCTTATATCAATCCTAACACAGATCCTGTTTAGGGTCGTCACTCCTAGTAATCTCATACGATGTTATATTTATAAGTCGCTGCAAGGGCTGTCAGGGCTGTTGCATGCACTCGTTGCTCCTCTCCCTTATCACCTTATCAATACAGGCCTATTTATATCCTTAAGTCTGCATCAGGACTTGTCGCCCTCATGCGGTGTCAAGATAAACTCAAGGTCACTACAAAGGGCTCGTCACCAATCAGTGTAGGCCGACAACAAGAATATAGTATCTCATACCACCATAATCTGCTCAGAGTAGGGTGCTCACTGGTCATTACGGGGAGGTTTGTGACCCCAGCGTAGGCCGACAACTCGACCACGGTGTCCCATACCACCATGCCCGGCTCATGAGTCTTTATGGATCAAGGTGAACATCCAATGGTCAGTCGGGTTACTTGGTGAGTCCGACTAGCACAATCACACGTTGAATCGACCGACATAAAGTGCACAAGCACTTCGTGTAGCCTGACCACTGCCGACGACTCTAGTACGACTTGGGTTCGTCATACATATCCTTCGTGGCAAATAGAATCCAACCACAAATTCTAAACTGTTACCGACTACCTGGACTAGAGTATAGCCCCAAGCACATGTAATGTGAAATAGTAATCAGATGAGAGAGGCAGAATTGAAATATAAGAAATTCTAGCATGTTATCAGAATTTTGTAACGTACATCATAAGCAGTTAACCAAACACGAGTATTTCACACTTAAGGTAACCAATTCAAATACAACAAGTATAGAGGAAATCATGTGCATCATTAAATTGGTTGAGAATCCATTCTCAACACTAATCTACAAACACCACTTACTCAATACTTACTAATACAGACATTTATACAAACACTTAGTCCACACAATTCCAACGTACTTGACGTATGTTGATTTCAATATATAATATGACAGATCCTTATATCAAGGAGTTGTCTAGTACACACAATCATGTTCTTACATTCAAAACATATGGCAAGCATAAATCATATTGATTTAGGCATTTCAACAAACACTTAGTCTACACCCATTAGTCTACATAGCATATGTCGGCCAATATGTGCATTAGGGCGAATCTCTTCGCCAAACAGATCATGCATCCATAACTAGTATAAATACATGGCAAAGACCCGTGGCAATCATGTCGGAAAAATACGTACGTATACAGTATTTCCTACAAATACCTAAAATACCCTAAATCTCATATTTCCCGTACGTAGTCGAAATGAAAAACGGACAGCATGTTCTACATGTCAAATAGCATTCTCTTCGAAAAATCTACTATTAAACGACATTGAAAGCTTTGAAATCAGTCAATCAAAGCGTCTAAAATCCTCACCTTTTGCCGTAGACGTGTATCGATTCGAATAAAACGTCAATGCTTCGTCAACGGCGTTATGGCGACCTATGGCATGAAACAGGTTAGCAATACCAACACTACAACTATTATAAGCTTCAAATCAGGTTAGGGTTAGGATTTCTTACCTAAGAATGGAGCTAAAAACACCGGAATGGTGGCACAGAAGCGGTGACTATGGAACATGGAGCAGCAGGGAAGAATCCCATGATAGAGCTCCAAATCTCCCTCCCTTTCTCTTTTCTCTCTTCTCTCTCCAAATTCGTATGGAATGAAAGAGTAAGGGTTTAAGCCCTTTTTATAAGTCCAAAAGCGACGGAAATAGACTTGGGACCAAAGTATACTTATTTTATGTCCAAATACGGACTGTTCCATCTCAACGGAGCATTTCTGGAGGTCCCCTGGGCGAATGCAGTCAGACTTAAGCTCAGGGATTCTGGATCCTGCTCACATCAAGTTTTCAGTCCGGTAGTGTTCCCAGATCGCACGTGGCGGACCAGTTTCAGTTCAACGGCTACTGGTACTCGATCAGGGCTACAAGTGCGTTGACATGTAAGGGCCACCTATCCTGATCTGAGGGTAAAATTTGATCAAATTCTGATGATCATAACGCTTAGAAAATGTCACGCAAGCGACACGTGCCAGATTTCATAATTTATATTAATTTCTAACATTTCTCACACTCTTCACTCTGGACTCAAGGAAATTATCGTGGGACATCATCTGGACTTAATTTTTGAGGTGATTGTCAAGTCCAACTAAGCGGTCAGGATTGTCTAAGTTCGGGATAATCGGACTTCCGACGTGTGGTACATAGCCATTACAAAGTTTCAAGGTGCTCCCAAGAGCAATCGGGAATAGAGTTTGATCCTAGATTTTACGGTATTGTAGCGTCAACTATCCTATACGTTTTGACTCTAGCAGATCGTATTGAAAGTGATTGGTGAGAATTTCACAGGTCATCTAGTGCAGCACCAGTTGATTCTCATTGGATTTCTAAAGGAAGTAGCCTTTATTGATTTTTGTTTGAGATGAGATTTGAAGGATGGAGCGAGGGTGTTTGGAAACGGAAGAAGAAAGAGTTTGGAGGGGTGATTTTTACCAAAAGTCAGACGTTTTGGTGAGAAAGGAGAGCTTGGAGGGTCACTTTGTGAAGGAAGTACCTGATCAGGGAGGTTTTAAGGGACGACCCACACTTAGGGGAGGTACCCTACCCCCCTAACTGCGTCGGCCCGAAGCCCAGACCCAGCCTGGCCCATTGACCAGCGAGCCCTCGCCGAACCGGCGAGGTCCTTGCCGATGAAATCACAATCCAGTGATGCCGGCCATATGTGTTGGTTTTCCCCTGCCCTGGAGGTCCCAAATATATGTGGGGCCCACCTTGGATCATTGTGGATTAGCATGGGTGGGCCCACGACTCCGTACGAGGCGTTTCGGGGCAAGTTACTGACCGGAATGAATTTCTGTGGCGTATAACATATGATTTTGGGGTAGGAGACGCTAATCTATCCAACTAACCTATCTAATTTGTTATATTTCAAGAGATTAAGGGTCGAGACCCAATTTACCCATTTATTTACTATTCATGATAATTTTTGGCTTCGGTATTGTTCTTCATCGTTAATACCCTAGGATTAGTGTTCATTACGATTTAAACTTGAGGAGTCGTGTTTAATATGAAAGTACTTGGAGAAATTTGAAGAATGAGGTGGTGAAAGGTGAGTTTTGAAGGAAATGGGTTGAAAAGTGATTTCTTTGGCTTTGGAATTGAGCTTTGAGAAATCCGGGGTGTTACAATCTACCCCCCTTAAAATAAAATTTTGTCCCCAAAATTTGCCTAAGGGTAATAAGGAAAGATTAATCATTTCCTTCACCTAAGTTTTGTTGATTTCATGTTTCTATACGCAGTAGGGTGTCTACGCTCTGTATAAGTCTGGTTCCTTTCAGTCTACCCCCCTTAAAACTTACTTCTTTATGCATTACTTATACCCTAACGGTTTGCTACAATTTATTTCCTTACCTGTTTGGCATCTTGGCGACAATTTCCATCTACTTAGAGCAAGATATATATTTTCAGTGGTTGACCAGTACAGAGGGGCGGTTGTAGTGGGCTTGATCCTGATACGTCGAATGTCTGCCTGGCCAGGGTAGACAACGTTGTATCTCTTCTTAATCCTGGTGGATCCTGGTCTTCTACTCGGCTAAGCAGTGAGTCCATTGGTAGTCGTCTAGGATTGAGGATTTGGGTCAAGCCGCGAATGCTTCCCAATCGTGTATTTCAGTAACTCCGTATAGTCCGATCACTCCAAAGCTTAGGGAATGCCCATCACTGAAAGGTTGAAATTTCATATTTAGGTCTTGGCTTAATTTATATACATGGTGGGAGTTAGGGTTTCTACCTTTTCGTCTAACCTCGAACAGTTTCTTTCGCTCCTGGACCAGTGGGGAGAGGGCCAACCACGTTTCGCTGCGCAGTTCTAACACAACTGTTGTATTAGCTGACCTTACTAGATTGGGCTCATAAGGTTCTACCCCCCTCAAAAATTATTTCTACTCTAAAGGCTCAAGGATCCATATCCTGATCCGTATGTCAGAACAAGGCAGAATTTAGGACTTCTCTTTGGTGTTGTGGTTAATTCCAGGGTCGGGTGTGAGTTTGTGGCAAGATATCTATACCCTATCGGCTAAATGTTCTTAATACTTTCCAAGGAAGAGTTAACAAACTTTTGGTTGTAGGTGGTTGGGCCAACATAGAAGAAAAGTTGTATAGTGGGTCTGAGCCGGATACATAGACTTTCTGCCTAGACTCTGACCGAAAATTCGTCGTATCAGTTCTTAATCCTAGCCGATGCCGATCTTCTGCTTGATCAGAGCATTGGATTCATTGGCAACTACCAGGATTGAGAAGTTAATTCAAACCGCGAATACTTCGCTTATATATGCAGTTCCTTTATTTCGCGTTTTCGAATGTAATAAGTCCTTGGGAAGACAATTCTAAGGGGGTGTATTGATTTAACCTATTACTAATTCCAAGGGATTTATAAGTTCTCTCCAAGCGTGAATAGTTTCTAATCAAACAACCTCCCTATGAGTTATTAAAGAAGCCTATAAGTATTATGGGGATTCAACGAAAGAATGAGGTCTCACTTCAACCTAATCAAGCCGACTAACTAAGTTTATATTTCACTTATCTTAGAAAAATCAGTCTTTTATATTCCTTAGTAACTAGTAGCCTAGTCTTAACTTATGGGTAATGGTAATCCACTAGTTGTAATCTAAAGTCTACACTGATAAGCGAGATGATTTGATATCATTTCTGATACACGGAATTTATTTTATCACTTAGGGTGAAAGGTCACCTAATTGGAATTGAGTTGCCCAAACCTAAACGTAACTGCGCTCGAGCACTACACATATGCTCGTATCAACTAAGGAGGTCTTAGGATTTACATCATTAATTTATTAGATTTCCTATACTGTCAGATCTTTCTAAATCTAGGAATACCAACTCTAGGTCTAAAATTCTAAGGGCCTGTTTGGGCTAGTGGTATGAAGTTGTATTAAATGGATAGCGTTGCTAATCCCACCTCGGGATTAGGAATGACATATTTGGTAGGAGGGTGGGAGGGGATTAAAATCGATTCATAGACTTTGGAAAATGAGTCTTGTGTTGGGAAGTAGGAGATGGGATTTCCAAATCCTAAGATGAAGAATTTCTAAGCGTAATTCAAAAGGAAAATCTCAGGATTTACTTCTAATTATATGCATTCTAAACATGGTATTAAAAATCATGGGATACACCTAATCTAGGGGTAATACCTTACACCTGCATCTATTCTTTGGTAGTAAATCTCGCTCGTCGGTGAAACTTGAGATTTTAATATGGTTTCTAGATTCCATCACCCCCTTCCTAAGTCAGAGTGCGGAGGTGTGCATTGTGTTACCATAACCCAGGTCCAGTTTAATCCAAATCATGCTCTGATACCATTTGTAACATCCCAAAAATCGGGGGTCGGGTAGAAACCCAACTCCCGAGTTCCAGAACGTCACTTATACAACATAGATAATGATAAATGAATGTTGTCTGTAGAATGGCATTAAACAAGATTGAGACTAAGCCAAAACAGCATATCATACTCCAGAGACAGTTAAATCAGTAAGCGGAAGACTGTGATAAATACGTAAAATATATAATTAATTATAAGTCTCCAGAGTGTGAACATGTTACCAGGTTAATTAAATACATGTATACTCCAAAAATGGAAAGAAAATAATATACATGGGTGCTCCAAAAATATAAAATGACAAGTGTCAAGGCGTCTAATCAACCTCCCTTTAATCCCGTCGATCAGAACACGGAGGAGAAGTCCTCCTCATCATCATACAAGTCCGACTCTGATTCACAAGCAGCGCCATCATCTGCAACTACAACTGGTGGGTGTCCGGAAACACCGTCCCGTAACGTGGGAGTGAGTGATCAACTCAGTGGAATAATAAAGCAAAGATTAGCATGTTATCAAATCAATCACGCGTTAATAGTAGGGTAAACAATCAAACATTCCTAGATACTGTTGTTAATGCATGCATGAAATGACATGATGGATGCCCTCACCGACATACTCCCTCATACGACACCATCTTATGTCCGCGGCATGCTTTTTTCCCGCAGTGCTCCACATCTTTCAGGCACATACAATGCGATATAGATAATGATTACCAAGTTGTTATTAGTCCTTTTCATACAGTAGGATTGGAAAATTAGGGTACCTTCCTTATATCAATCCCAACACAGATCTTGTTTAGGGTCGTCACTCCTAGTAATCTCATACAATATTATATTTATAGGTCGCTGCAAGGGCTGTCAAGGCTATTGCATGCACTCGTTGCTCCTCTCCCTCATCACCTTATCAATACAGGCCTATTTATATCCTTAAGACTGCATCAGGACTCGTCGCCCCCATGCGGTGTCAAGATAAATTCAAGGTCAGTACAAAGGGCTCGTCACCAATCAATGTAGGCCGACAGTAAGAATATAGTGTCCCATACCACCATAATCTGCTCAGAGAAGGGTGCTCACTGGTCACTACAGGGAGGTTTGTGGCCCCAGCGTACCCCGACAGCTCGACCACGGTGTCCCATACCACCATGCCCGGCTCATGAGTCTTTATGGATCAAGGTACCATGGTTAACAGGAATTTCAATGGTAAGTTCAGTACCCTAGGTTCAAACAGTTATGACAAATACAAGGTGAACATACAATGGTCAGTCGGGTTACTTGGTGAGTCCGACTAGCACGATCGCACATTGAATCGACCGACATAAAGTGCACAAGCACTTCGTGTGGCTTGACCACTGCCGATGACTCTAGTACGATTCGGGTTCGTCATACACATCCTTCGAAGCAAATAGAATCCAATCACGAATTCTAAACTGTTACCGACTGCATGGACTAGAGTATAGCCCCAAGCACATGTAATGTGAAACAGTAATCAGATGAAAGAAGAAGAATTGAAATATAAGAAATTCCAGCATGTTATCAGCATGTTGTAACGTACATCATAAGCAGTTAACCAAACACGAGTATTTCACACATAAGGTAACCAATTCAAATACAACAAGTGTAACGCCCGTGAAAAATCCATACTTGGGCTCGAGTACCAACTCGACCCGAAATTGCGTAGAATTCATTCCTTTAGAAAATATGACTAGGTTAGCTAGTGCAACGTTAGAATAGCTGGGAAATGGTCCCTGATCACTTTAAATACGTTCTACAAGGCCCGAAGCGAGTGGAACCAAGGGTGCTATAATGCTCTAAAGCCTCGGATCAAACTCTAAACCGGTTTGTTCTCTGGACCACTTTGAATCTTTGTATTGGATCTAGACCGCACGTCGAAAGTCCGATACCTCCTATCTTAGACCGTTAGAACCGTCTAGCTGGACTTGACACTCATTCCAAAAATCAAGTCAAACCGATAATCACAGGCTATTTCATTGAGCCCGGACCGAAGAGAGTGAGAATAGGGTTAGAATTGGAATTTGAAATTCAAATCTGGCACACAATTTGACGCATCAGTATTGAGCGTTCTGACCGTCAGAATACAGCCAAATTACACCCTTGGATCAGGAAAAATATCTATTATATATCACGAGACTTATAGGCCTGATCTTGGTGCGGTGACCGTTAAACTGAAACTGGGCTGCCACGTGCGATCTGGGAACCCAACCGGTCTGAAAACTGGATGTGTGCTAGATCCAGTATGCATGAGCTTAAGTCCGACCGCATTTGGCCCGGGGACCTCCAGAAATGCCCTTTTGGACCGAAACGGCCCCGATTTAGTTAGGCACCAAGTAAACATTGTTCCCAAGCCTATTTTGGGCATGTTTTAGGCTATAAAAGGGGTTGAAACCCTCACTCCTCTCTTCCATCCGAATTTGAGAGAAGCCCTAGCTTGGGAGAGAGAAAAAGGTGGGAGATTGTGAGAGTGTGGGAGAGTTCTTCCTGCCACTTGTACTACGCATTGCACGTGCTTAAGCAACACACCTCCACCGCTTTTCCGGCGATTCCACCGCGATCCTAGGTAAGTAAAAACCCTAAATAGTTGTTGATTTGAGTTTTCCTTGTTTCCATAGCGATGTAGCTTATGGATCTTATGTATTATGCTCCTTACTCGCCGTAGACGAAGCATATACACTCCGCTTCAATTCCCGAGTCTACAAGACACTAGGTGAGGATTTTAGACGCTTTGATTGACGGTTCCCAACTCTTTCAATGTCGTTTAATAGTAGATTCTTGACGGCATCGCCGTTTGACATGTATAAAATGCTCTCCGTTTCCCGTTTCGTAAGCTAACGAAGAATATGAGATTTAGGGCATTTTAGTCATTTGTAGGAAGTACTGTTTACATTCATATTTTGCTGATGTGATTGACATGGTTTGTTGTCGCATTAGGAAGTTAGGAATGCGTGCATAATTATTTTGGCGAAGAGATTCACCTAGTTGCGCACTTTGGGTCGACATACTATATGTAGACTTAAGTGTGTAGTCTATGTGTTTGTATAAATGCTTGTATTAGTATGTATTGAATTAAATGATGTTATTTGATAGTTTGTGATTGATTTTTCAATTATTATGCTGACCTAAATGATTTTCTACATGTTGACAAAATGCATGATTTCATTACATGCATGGAAAGTATGCCCTGAAGATTTGCTTAAGTTGAATGTTATAACATGTGCTAACATGCTCACATGATGTATTTCAATTCCAATACCTTTTTATAGTGTTAATGTAATTCCATAGATGTGTGGGACTTGACTTAGTCCAGGCAGTCGGTAACCGAGCGAATTCGTGGCTGACTGGTCATAGCCACGAACGACGCGTCGATGAATGTGATTCGTGTTGAGAGTTGGCGGCAGTGGTTAGGCCACGCGAAGTGTTTTACGCACTTCATGTCGTTCAATTCGAGATGCGATCGCGCTAGTCCAGCCCGTCAAGTAACCCGACTGGCCGATGTTTGTTCACCTTGTATGTATTATAACTGCTTGAACCTAGGGTACTGAACTTACCATTGTAAACCCTATTAACCGTGGTACCTTGATCCACGAAGACTCATGAGCCGGGCATGGTGGTATGGGACACCGTGGTCGAGCTGTCGGCCTACGCTGGGGCCACAAACCTCCCCGTAGTGACCAATGAGCACCTTGACTCGTGAGCAGATTATGGTGGTATGGGACACTATATTCTAGCTGTCGGCCTACACTGATCAGGCGACGAGCCCTTTGTAGTGACCGCGAGCGTATTCTGAGTTCACGGGAGGCGACGACCCTTCCGTGCAGTAGAGTACAGTAGGCCTGTATTGATAAGGTGATGGGGGAGCGGTGCAACGAGTGCGAGCAACAGCCCTGGCAGCCCTTGCAGTGACCTACGAAATGTACATCGTATGAGATTACTAGGAGTGACGACCCTAGACAGGATCCGTGTTGGGATTGATACAAGGGAAGTACCTTAGTTTCCCAATCCTGCTGTTTGGAATGGACTAATAACAACTTGGTAATCATATCACCATAGCATTGCATGTGCCTGGAAGATGTGGAGCACTCTAGGGAGTGTGGCATGCCGCGGTCGTAAGATGTTGCCACATGAGGGTGATCGTCGGTGAGGGCATACATCACGTCATATCATCTTGCATTAACAATAGTATTAGGATTGTCTGATTTACTGCTTTACTATTATCGCGTGATTGAATTGTGAACATGCTAATCTTTGCTCTATGATTCCACTGAGTTGATCACTCATTCCCACGTTACGGGATGGTGTTTGCAACACCCACCAGACCCTGTTGTAGTTGCAGGTGAGGACGAGATCCAGGAGGTGGAGCCGGAGATTGACGAGGACCAGGATGAGTTCTCGTATATGCAGTATCACGACGGCTTCCCGTAGGCGACCTGGATCGAGGGGACATCAGTGGGACTTTTCTTTTTGAACATTATTCTTTTGTTATGTATATGTACATGAGACTCAGTGATGTAGTCATACTTTGGAGACAGATGAGATTACTTTGTTTTTTTATACAGTGATATATACATTGTTTAGTCTTCCGCTTGCTTTTATCACTGGATCTGAAGTATGAATTACAGTTTTGGTATACTTTTACTCATGTGAATGCTTTAAATCAGACAACATTGAATCATAACCATTTTTGTTGCATAAGTGACGGTCTGGAACTCGGGAGTTGAGTTTATACACGACCCCCCGATTTTCAGGGTGTTACAAGTTGGTATCAGAGCATGAATGAGAGTATACTGGGCCTGGGTTATGGTCTTGCGACGTACGCTGTCGCTTCCTTTGACTTAGGTGGGTGCGAGAAGAGTCTAGAAACACTTCTAGGATCGCAGATTCGCCGATAGGCGAAGTCAATTAGGATCGATCTCAAGAACGAATCTGTAACGTATCTCGGGTCGCGTAATGCAACCCGAATCACTTCTAAGTTGTAGGAAGTCGGGTTGAGACGTCCTATGAGCGGTTTTAAGCCGCAAAAGTGAATCCATGGGCCGTGGAATGACCACGACTCCAGTAATCAATCGCCAGGGCTTAAAAACCCCGTTTTGCCAAAAATTCTCAAAATTCCTTCTCTAAACACTTCAACCTTCAGTTCTTTCTTATCCATTTCATGTTAGGCATCAAACATAATATAAAAATAACACAAATTAGTACATTCACTAAATTTTACAGTGAATAGTAAAATTTCATGAAAAATGGCCATAAGGCCATTCTAACTTCACTTTATTTAGCAACTACAGAGCTAGAAAGATGTACTGGCTCCTTCTACCCCAAATTCATATGCTGCATCATATGGTTTGGTATTCGGGATTGCGATGTGGACCCGGAAAGCTCTGAACACATGTTTGGGCTCATAGAGACCAAAATACTATGAACCAAGGGGTGGGACCTGACTTTTTGGGACCCTGGGACCATAGGGGACCAGACCCATGAGGTCCCACCAGTCAACTTGCGAGTTGACCGGCGATGTCATCGCCGGCCGGGCGATGCATCGCCGGCCGGCGAGCTCCGGTGGTGCTGTCCTTCGGGCGCAGTCCCTTAAACAGGGTCCACATCACCCCTATGCACCTCCCACCCCACAAAAACCCCCAAAACCCACCTCTCCTTCACAAACAGCCCCCTTGCATACCCTAGATTCGATTTTCAGCAACCAATCCCAAACCCCGGCGTCCCAAACCACCTCTACAACCTTCCTTGGCCAAAACCGACCACCACCCATCAGTTATTGGGTGTTGGCAGCCCCCTTCCTTGAAGATTTCCCCATTTGGAGCTCTAAAATCCCTCAAATATAGCTGAAATCGTGAGCTGCTCCATCCCATCTTTTTGTTCGTATTTTTCCCTGAAAGTACAGCCTTGGGAAGCTTGAAGCATCCCTCTACGACGCCTAGATTTTCTTTTTTCATATTGGGCAGCCATTTCTCCGCATTTTCGGCGTTTTCCATGGCTTTTGTGGAAGCCATTTTGGGCCTTTTGTCGCTCTCATCCATCATATCTTTGATGGGTAAGAGGAAAACTGCGACAGACGAGGCTGGGCCGAGCCGCCCTGCTCGATCGAGAAGACCGCAGGGTGGTGCCGCAAGTTCAAGCGCCGTCGCAGGTCCAGCTGCAGTCCTGGAGTGCCGTACAAAGCGGGATTTGGATCCCCATGCACATCTTGGACGAACCATCCTATCAGAGATGCCTCATGGTGAATACACTGATCGTAGAGTGTTATTTGAGGCGGACGTAGATGGGCGATTGTTCGGCGAATATCTGTTGTTCGAACGCATTGAAGCTGCGCACTGGGGACCGATCTTTGAAGCTCGCGCTCGTGCTAATGTGAGCACTGTTCGTGCCTTCTATGCTAGCATCCAGAATCCTACCTTGGATCCTTTGCAGTTCAAAATCCCTTTTGGTAGAGATCGGATGGCTACGATCGACGTCCGGTTGATTGCGCGACTTCTCAATGTGCCTCTAGGTGATGTGCATCCAAGTGAGAAGAGTTTGAGGACTAGACGTGAACGAGATCGCCGCACCAGGTTTCTGTGCGGTAAGTTGGTTCCATGGCAGCCTAATAATAGCCTCAAGGCGACGTACATGTCTGAGGATTTGCGTCTGCTGCATCATATCTGCACGTTCAATGTTTATCCTAGGTCGACGAACCGCATTGAATGTACACGTCTTATGGTCGATTTCTTATTTCTGGTGGCCCAGGGAGAGAACGTATGTATGGCCACTTTCATCTTACGGCAGATAGTTCTTATAGCCAGGTCGAGGAGAACATCCGAATCCCTTCCCTTTGGCCGACTCATTTGCAAGATTGCGCTTGAGTTTGCCTATAGACTTGGACCCGAATTGCCGGTATCGATTCACACCATCGATGAGTCGACAATGGTTAAGATGAAGATTGGGTCGCAATATCGTGAAAACCAACTTGAAAGGGATAGTGGGGACGACTTTGATGAAGAGGAAGATCAAAGCGAAGAAGAACCTAGTGCAGAGGTTCAGGAAGAGACTCAGGAAGAAGCAGAAGAGGAGGCTCAGGATACTGATGAGAGCCCTCCTTCTTCTGCGCAGGCTACTATCGACGATCGCATTGCTCGGATGGAGGAGAGCCAGACCGCTTTGCGAAGGGAAGTCCAAGAACTTCGATCAGAGGTCGCTGATGCCAAGGCCGTTACGAAGAAGAAGTTTGGCAAGGTGACTCGCACCTTGAAGGCAATCCTGTGTTGCTTACAGGATAAGGGTGCTCCTCCTCCGTCGCCAGACTCCGACTAGCGACGCGATCTTTGATGTTGTTATGAGTAGTTAGCCATTTTCTGTTTTATGTGTGTAAAGCCTATTAGGGCTAGTGCTTTGCTTATGTTGCTGTTGCTTAACTGTCTTAATTTCCATGCCATTCTAGTCATGATGCTTGTAAGGATATATCCCTTGTATTGTGACAATTTTGATTAATTGAAATGCATGGAATGCCTTTGACTCTTTAGTGAATGATTGTGGTGTATTTGTGCAATTGAGACTGACAAGGTTGCACCGTATTTTGAATATAGGGAATGCCACCTAAGACTACGAGGAGCGCGGTTCGGCTTTCATTGTCAGAGCAGATGGATCAGGCTCCCTCTCAGTCTGGCACTCGTCCGGACCCTGCTGTGGGCCCGATTCCTGAGACGGTTCGGTCGTCTCAGCCTACTGTTGGTCCTACAGATGGACCACCGCCATTTACACCATCAGTTAGAGAGCCACAGCGCGCATCTACTTCCGCACCTCATCCGCCACAGCCTGCTCCACCTCCTGATAGATTCGAGCAGATGATGGCTATGATGCTACAACAGCAGCAGCTTCTGACCACCATAGTTGGGACTTTAGCCCAGGGTGGGGGTGCGACTGCATCTACTCCGCCTGCACCACCTGCGCATCCAGCTGAGGATGCCTATACTTACGCCCAGGATGAGGGCATAGCACACACTGCGCAGCCTGCTTTCCCTGCGGGGAATCCTGCCGACACACGGGGCCTTCTGGAGCGATTTCAGCGCTTGCGGCCTCCTACTTTCACGGGTTCTCACGGACCCGAGTAGGCTGAGTTCTGGCTCGACCGAGTGTCGAAGATTCTACGCATGTTACACTGTACCGAGGCTGAGCAGGTAGAGCTGGCTACCTTCCAGTTTGAGAGAGAGGCCAGTATGTGGTGGGATAGCATATTGCAGACTGTTGCCGCAGATTTCGTGTGGACATGGGCAGCATTCGAGTTCCGCTTCTATGAGAAGTATTATCCCCAGACCTACAGGCACGAGAGGGAGAATGAGTTTCTCCGTCTCAGGCAGGCAGCGATGACGGTTACCGAGTATGAGCATCGGTTCACAGAGTTGGGCAGGTATGTCCCGACGATTCTAGCTGATGAGCAGATGCGCATACGGCGCTTTTTGGAGGGCTTGCGACCGGATATTCGGTCGAAGATGTGCTGTGTCAGTTTCCCCTCCTATGCGGAGTTGGTTCACATGTCCATGCGGGCAGAGCAGGACGTGGATCGACTTGCGCGATCTCGAGGCCCGACTACTTCCAGGCCGCGACCGGAGTTACCAGATAGGCCCTTCGCAGGCAAGAGGCCTCGCATTGATCCTCCTACCAGGACCACGGCGCCAGTAGGACCGTTTCGGTGCCCTGATTTATCATGCACATACTGTGGGAGGACGGGCCACCTAGCGCAGAGTTGCTTTTCGAGGATGCGAGACAGTGGGTTCTCGCCGCCGCAGAAGATTGATCGTGTACGTCCGCAGGCGATATCAGCACCGCCTATACGGTCAGCTCCTGCGCATCCTTCTTTCCGACCTACGGTGTCGCAGATTCGACAGCCTCCACGGCCCTTGACACAGCGGCCGAACCGGCCACAGCAGGCTCGAGTTCATGCACTGACCGCTGAGGCAGCTACGACGCCGACTTTCCAGCATTCAGCCTTCGAGGTCACGGGCCATATCGGAGGTACTCCCGTTCTTGTCATGGTGGATACTGGTTCCACGATTTCTTTGATATCGCGTGCCGTAGTCAGACGTCTTGGGTTGCAGACTATCACCATGGATAGCGTGCGAGTCCTTGCAGCTCATGGAGATTATTCGGATGTCACCCAGATGTGTGAGGGTTGTTTAGTTGATCTGGGAGGCAGGACGATGACTCTTGATCTGGTCGTCGATCCCTCGCTCTTATATCTCGACGTCATTCTTGGCATGGACTGGTTGACTGCAGCGAGAGCCGAGATTGACTGCGAGGCTCGTGTGGTGACGGTGTACGAGCCTGAGGGCACGCCTTTCACATTTTCAGTGCGGGTAAATCTTCCTTTTCGCATTCTTAGCTACGCCACTCTATTGCGCGACGCTGGTGCCTAGGTACTTGAGCAGACGCCAGTTGTTTCTGAGTTCGGGGATCTGTTCAGGAAGATCCCTGGTTTGCCGCCCCGACGTGAGATCGATTTCACTATCGATCTGATTCCTGGTTCTACACCCGTCTCACTACCGACGTATCGCATGGCACCATGTGAGATGGAGGAGTTGAGGACGCAGATTGATGGCCTGCTAGAGCTTGGCTTTATACGGCCTAGCGTGTCTCCTTGGGGAGCACCGGTCTTGTTCGTGAAGAAGAAGGATGGTTCGCTGCGATTGTGTATTGATTATCGCAGGCTGAACCAGCTCACGGTGAAGAACAAGTACCCTTTGCCCAGGATCGATGACTTGTTTGATCAGTTGAGAGGAGCGCAGTACTTCTCGAAGATTGATCTTCAGTCAGGATATCATCAGCTGCGCGTCAGAGATGAGGACGTGCAGAAGACAGCATTCGGGACCAGTTTTGGTCATTACGAGTTCCTTGTGATGTCGTTCGGTCTCACGAACGCACCGGCCGTGTTCATGGATCTGATGAACCGGGTATTGCGGCCTTTCCTCTATCGATTCGTCGTTGTCTTCATCGACGACATTTTGGTATACTCTAGGAGTCGAGAGGAGCATGAGGAGCACTTGCGTTTGGTCCTTGATACGCTCAGACAGCATCAGTTGTTCGCACAGTATAAGAAGTGCGACTTCTGGAAGCAGGAGGTGAAGTTTCTGGGACACGTGGTGTCCAAGAATGGCATGGCAGTTGACCTGTCTAAGGTAGCTGCGGTGCAGGACTGGGAGCAGCCTGGTTCTGTCACTGAGGTGAGGAGTTTCTTGGGTCTCGCTGGCTACTATCGGCGCTTCATTCAGGATTTCTCGAAGATCGCGAGACCCTTATCTCAGTTGACACGGAAGGACGTGAAGTTCGCCTGGAATGATAAGGCGGAGTCAGCTTTTCAGGAGCTGAAGGACAGACTTACGTCCGCCCCTGTGCTAGTATTGCCAGAGCAAGGGGTTAAATACACTATATACACTGACGCGTCTAGCGTTGGTTTGGGTTGTGTCCTTATGCAGAGGGACAGGGTAATTTCGTATGCCTCGAGACAATTAAGGAAGCACGAGGAGAATTACCCTACACACGACCTGGAGTTGGCAGCCGTTATATTCGCACTGAGACTCTAGAGACATTACCTCTACGGAGAGGAGTTCGAGCTCTTTTGCGACCACAAGAGCCTCAAGTACATATTCACGCAACGGGACTTGAATATGAGGCAGCGGCGATGGATGGAGACGCTGAAGGACTTCAAGTTTGAAGTCTCTTACCATCCTGGGAAGGCGAACCTTGTGGCTGATGCGTTGAGCCGCAAGAAGGCGATAGAGTTTGCGGCTCCTCTGATGGTTGTCGAGTGGGATATGGTGGAGTTTTTGCGAGACTTTGAGCAGAAACTCACCGTAGAGGAGCCATTTGAGTTCATCGCACACGTACAGGTGCGATCCCAGATCGATGACCGTGTCATCGAGGCGCAGAGGGACGACGCGCATCTTACTGAGCTTCGAGAGCAGGCCAGTGATGATGCTGACGCCGACTGGCGAGTTGGTATGGATGGGGGCTTACGTTACCGTGGCCGCCTATGCGTTCCTGATGTCCCTGACTTGAGACGAGAGATTCTCGAGGCTGCGCATTCTACTAGACTCGCGATGCATCCAGGCAGCACGAAGATGTATCGTGACGTGAAGAGGACGTATTGGTGGGAAGGTATGAAGACCCACATTGCTGAGTTCGTGTCCCGTTGTCTCACTTGTCAGCAGGTGAAGGCAGAGCATCGCCGACCACCTGGACTTTTGCAGCCTATGCCGATTGCAGAGTGGAAGTGGGATTTCATTTCCATGGACTTCATTTCTGGGTTGCCGAAGACGAGGAAGGGGCACGATTCCATTTGGGTGATCGTCGACCGATTGACGAAGTCGGCGCACTTCCTACCGATCAGAGTTACGAACTCTGCAGACGAGCTGGCTAGATTGTATATCCGAGAGATTGTGCGTCTGCATGGAGTTCCGTTGGAGATCGTGTCGGACAGAGACACGCGGTTCACTTCTATTTTCTGGACTCGCATTCAGGAGGCTATGGGTGTGAAGTTGAAGTTCAGTACTGCCTTCCACCCACAGACGGACGGACAGACGGAGCGAGTGAACCAGATCCTGGAGGACATGTTGCGAGCTTGCGCATTGGACTTCAAGGACAGTTGGGATGACTGTCTTGCATATGCGGAGTTTGCGTACAACAATAGCTTCCAGGCGAGTATCGGCATGGCACCTTATGAGGCGCTATATGGGCGACCTTGTCGCGCACCGCATTGCTGGTTAGAGGTCGGTGAGTGTAGCTTGATTGGCCCAGAGTTGGTGCAGGCGACGTCAGAGAAGATCGATATTATTCGACGTCGGCTCCTTACAGCGCAGAGTAGACAGAAGAGCTACGCCGATACGAGGCAGAGGCCACTAGAGTTCACAGTTGGGGATCATGTGTTTTTGCAAGTTTCCCCTATGAAGGGAGTCCTTCGGTTCGGGAAGAAGGGGAAGCTGGCACCGCGATTCATTGGTCCATTTCAGATCCTCGATCGTGTGGGAGCAGTGGCTTACCGATTGGCTTTACCCACGCCCCTCGCGAGCGTCCACAACGTATTTCATGTTTCTATGCTGAAGAAGTACGTTGCTGATCCTTCTCATATCATCAGATGGGAGCAGGTGCAGTTAGGAGAGGATGTTACTTATATCCTGCGACCGACACGCATCTTAGACCGGAAGGAGCAGGTACTGCGTAGCAAGGTGATTCCCCTTGTGAAGGTACTATGGACGCATCATACTGAGGAGGAGGCTACTTGGGAGACAGAAGCCGAGATCAGAAAGAACTACCCACAGCTTCTCGAGGAGTACGAAAAGGTACAAAATTTCGAGGACGAAATTATTTGTTAAGAGGGGTAGATTGTAACGCCCGTGAAAAATCCATACTTGGGCTCGAGTACCAACTCGACCCGAAATTGCGTAGAATTCATTCCTTTAGAAAATATGACTAGGTTAGCTAGTGCAACGTTAGAATAGCTGGGAAATGGTCCCTGATCACTTTAAATACATTCTACAAGGCCCGAAGCGAGTGGAACCAAGGGTGCTATAATGCTCTAAAGCCTCGGATCAAACTCTAAACCGGTTTGTTCTCTGGACCACTTTGAATCTTTGTAGTGGATCTAGACCGCACGTCGAAAGTCCGATACCTCCTATCTTAGACCGTTAGAACCGTCTAGCTGGACTTGACACTCATTCCAAAAATCATGTCAAACCGATAATCACAGGCTATTTCATTGAGCCCGGACCGAAGAGAGTGAGAATAGGGTTAGAATTGGAATTTGAAATTCAAATCTGGCACACAATTTGACGCATTAGTATTGAGCGTTCTGACCGTCAGAATACAGCCAAATTACACCCTTGGATCAGGAAAAATATCTATTATATATCACGAGACTTATAGGCCTGATCTTGGTGCGGTGACCGTTAAACTGAAACTGGGCCGCCACGTGCGATCTGGGAACCCAACCGGTCTGAAAACTGGATGTGTGCTAGATCCAGTATGCATGAGCTTAAGTCCGACCGCATTTGGCCTGGGGACCTCCAGAAATGCCCTTTTGGACCGAAACGGCCCCGATTTAGTTAGGCACCAAGTAAACATTGTTCCCAAGCCTATTTTGGGCATGTTTTAGGCTATAAAAGGGGTTGAAACCCTCACTCCTCTCTTCCATCCGAATTTGAGAGAAGCCCTAGCTTGGGAGAGAGAAAAAGGTGGGAGATTGTGAGAGTGTGGGAGAGTTCTTCCTGCCACTTGTACTACGCATTGCACGTGCTTAAGCAACACACCTCCACCGCTTTCCCGGCGATTCCACCGCGATCCTAGGTAAGTAAAAACCCTAAATAGTTGTTGATTTGAGTTTCCCTTGTTTCCATAGCGATGTAGCTTATGGATCTTATGTATTAGGCTCCTTACTCGCCGTAGACGAAGCATATACGCTCCGCTTCAATTCCCGAGTCTACAAGACACTAGGTGAGGATTTTAGACGCTTTGATTGACGGTTCCCAACGCTTTCAATGTCGTTTAATAGTAGATTCTTGACGGCATCGCCGTTTGACATGTACAAAATGCTCTCCGTTTCCCGTTTCGTAAGCTAACGAAGAATATGAGATTTAGGGCATTTTAGTCATTTGTAGGAAGTACTGTTTACATTCATATTTTGCTGATGTGATTGACATGGTTTGTTGTCGCATTAGGAAGTTAGGAATGCGTGCATAATTAGTTTGGCGAAGAGATTCGCCTAGTTGCGCACTTTGGGTCGACATACTATATGTAGACTTAAGTGTGTAGTGTATGTGTTTGTATAAATGCTTGTATTAGTATGTATTGAATTAAATGATGTTATTTGATAGTTTGTGATTGATTTTTCAATTATTATGCTGACCTAAATGATTTTCTACATGTTGACAAAATGCATGATTTCATTACATGCATGGAAAGTATGCCTTGAAGATTTGCTTAAGTTGAATGTTATAACATGTGCTAACATGCTCACATGATGTATTTCAATTCCAATACCTTTTTATAGTGTTAATGTAATTCCATAGATGTGTGGGACTTGACTTAGTCCAGGCAGTCGGTAACCGAGCGAATTCGTGGCTGACTGGTCATAGCCACGAACGACGCGTCGATGAATGTGATTCGTGTTGAGAGTTGGCGGCAGTGGTTAGGCCACGCGAAGTGTTTTACGCACTTCATGTCGTTCAATTCGAGATGCGATCGTGCTAGTCGAGCCCGTCAAGTAACCCGACTGGCCGATGTTTGTTCACCTTGTATGTATCATAACTGCTTGAACCTAGGGTACTGAACTTACCATTGTAAACCCTATTAACCGTGGTACCTTGATCCACGAAGACTCATGAGCCGGGCATGGTGGTATGGGACACCGTGGTCGAGCTGTCGGCCTACGCTGGGGCCACAAACCTCCCCGTAGTGACCAATGAGCACCTTGACTCGTGAGCAGATTATGGTGGTATGGGACACTATATTCTAGCTGTCGGCCTACACTGATCAGGCGACGAGCCCTTTGTAGTGACCGCGAGCGTATTCTGAGTTCACGGGAGGCGACGACCCTTCCGTGCAGTAGAGTACAGTAGGCCTGTATTGATAAGGTGATGGGGGAGCGGTGCAATGAGTGCGAGCAACAGCCCTGGCAGCCCTTGCAGTGACCTACGAAATGTACATCGTATGAGATTACTAGGAGTGACGACCCTAGACAGGATCCGTGTTGGGATTGATACAAGGGAAGTACCTTAGTTTCCCAATCCTGCTGTTTGGAATGGACTAATAACAACTTGGTAATCATATCACCATAGCATTGCATGTGCCTGGAAGATGTGGAGCACTCTAGGGAGTGGGGCATGCTGCGGTCGTAAGATGTTGCCGCATGAGGGTGATCGTCGGTGAGGGCATACATCACGTCATATCATCTTGCATTAACAACAGTATTAGGATTGTCTGATTTACTGCTTTACTATTATCGCGTGATTGAATTGTGAACATGCTAATCTTTGCTCTATGATTCCACTGAGTTGATCACTCATTCGCACGTTACGGGATGGTGTTTGCAACACCCACCAGACCCTGTTGTAGTTGCAGGTGAGGACGAGATCCAGGAGGTGGAGCCGGAGATTGACGAGGACCAGGATGAGTTCTCGTATATGCAGTATCACGACGGCTTCCCGTAGGCGACCTGGATCGAGGGGACATCAGTGGGACTTTTCTTTTTGAACATTATTCTTTTGTTATGTATATGTACATGAGACTCAGTGATGTAGTCATACTTTGGAGACAGATGAGATTACTTTGTTTTTTTATACAGTGATATATACATTGTTTAGTCTTCCGCTTGCTTTTATCACTGGATCTGAAGTATGAATTACAGTTTTGGTATACTTTTACTCATGTGAATGCTTTAAATCAGACAACATTGAATCATAACCATTTTTGTTGCATAAGTGACGGTCTGGAACTCGGGAGTTGAGTTTATACACGACCCCCCGATTTTCAGGGTGTTACAAGTTGGTATCAGAGCATGAATGAGAGTATACTGGGCCTGGGTTATGGTCTTGCGACGTACGCTGTCGCTTCCTTTGACTTAGGTGGGTGCGAGAAGAGTCTAGAAACACTTCTAGGATCGCAGATTCGCCGATAGGCGAAGTCAATTAGGATCGATCTCAAGAACGAATCTGTAACGTATCTCGGGTCGCGTAATGCAACCCGAATCACTTCTAAGTTGTAGGAAGTCGGGTTGAGACGTCCTATGAGCGGTTTTAAGCCGCAAAAGTGAATCCATGGGCCGTGGAATGACCACGACTCCAGTAATCAATCGCCAGGGCTTAAAAACCCCGTTTTGCCAAAAATTCTCAAAATTCCTTCTCTAAACACTTCAACCTTCAGTTCTTTCTTATCCATTTCATGTTAGGCATCAAACCTAATATAAAAATAACACAAATTAGTACATTCACTAAATTTTACAGTGAATAGTAAAATTTCATGAAAAATGGCCATAAGGCCATTCTAACTTCACTTTATTTAGCAACTACAGAGCTAGAAAGATGTACTGGCTCCTTCTACCCCAAATTCATATGCTGCATCATATGGTTTGGTATTCGGGATTGCGATGTGGACCCGGAAAGCTCTGAACACATGTTTGGGCTCATAGAGACCAAAATACTATGAACCAAGGGGTGGGACCTGACTTTTTGGGACCCTGGGACCATGGGGGACCAGACCCATGAGGTCCCACCAGTCAACTTGCGAGTTGACCGGCGATGCCATCGCCGGCCGGGCGATGCATCGCCGGCCGGCGAGCTCCGGTGGTGCTGTCCTTCGGGCGCAGTCCCTTAAACAGGGTCCACATCACCCCTATGCACCTCCCACCCCACAAAAACCCCCAAAACCCACCTCTCCTTCACAAACAGCCCCCTTGCATACCCTAGATTCAATTTTCAGCAACCAATCCCAAACCCCGGCGTCCCAAACCACCTCTACAACCTTCCTTGGCCAAAACCGACCACCACCCATCAGTTATTGGGTGTTGGCAGCCCCCTTCCTTGAAGATTTCCCCATTTGGAGCTCTAAAATCCCTCAAATATAGCTGAAATCGTGAGCTGCTCCATCCCATCTTTTTGTTCGTATTTTTCCCTGAAAGTACAGCCTTGGGAAGCTTGAAGCATCCCTCTACGACGCCTAGATTTTCTTTTTTCATATTGGGCAGCCATTTCTCCGCATTTTCGGCGTTTTCCATGGCTTTTGTGGAAGCCATTTTGGGCCTTTTGTCGCTCTCATCCATCATATCTTTGATGGGTAAGAGGAAAACTGCGACAGACGAGGCTGGGCCGAGCCGCCCTGCTCGATCGAGAAGACCGCAGGGTGGTGCCGCAAGTTCAAGCGCCGTCGCAGGTCCAGCTGCAGTCCTGGAGTGCCGTACAAAGCGGGATTTGGATCCCCATGCACATCTTGGACGAACCATCCTATCAGAGATGCCTCATGGTGAATACACTGATCGTAGAGTGTTATTTGAGGCGGACGTAGATGGGCGATTGTTCGGCGAATATCTGTTGTTCGAACGCATTGAAGCTGCGCACTGGGGACCGATCTTTGAAGCTCGCGCTCGTGCTAATGTGAGCACTGTTCGTGCCTTCTATGCTAGCATCCAGAATCCTACCTTGGATCCTTTGCAGTTCAAAATCCCTTTTGGTAGAGATCGGATGGCTACGATCGACGTCCGGTTGATTGCGCGACTTCTCAATGTGCCTCTAGGTGATGTGCATCCAAGTGAGAAGAGTTTGAGGACTAGACGTGAACGAGATCGCCGCACCAGGTTTCTGTGCGGTAAGTTGGTTCCATGGCAGCCTAATAATAGCCTCAAGGCGACGTACATGTCTGAGGATTTGCGTCTGCTGCATCATATCTGCACGTTCAATGTTTATCCTAGGTCGACGAACCGCATTGAATGTACACGTCTTATGGTCGATTTCTTATTTCTGGTGGCCCAGGGAGAGAACGTATGTATGGCCACTTTCATCTTACGGCAGATAGTTCTCATAGCCAGGTCGAGGAGAACATCCGAATCCCTTCCCTTTGGCCGACTCATTTGCAAGATTGCGCTTGAGTTTGCCTATAGACTTGGACCCGAATTGCCGGTATCGATTCACACCATCGATGAGTCGACAATGGTTAAGATGAAGATTGGGTCGCAATATCGTGAAAACCAACTTGAAAGGGATAGTGGGGACGACTTTGATGAAGAGGAAGATCAAAGCGAAGAAGAACCTAGTGCAGAGGTTCAGGAAGAGACTCAGGAAGAAGCAGAAGAGGAGGCTCAGGATACTGATGAGAGCCCTCCTTCTTCTGCGCAGGCTACTATCGACGATCGCATTGCTCGGATGGAGGAGAGCCAGACCGCTTTGCGAAGGGAAGTCCAAGAACTTCGATCAGAGGTCGCTGATGCCAAGGCCGTTACGAAGAAGAAGTTTGGCAAGGTGACTCGCACCTTGAAGGCAATCCTGTGTTGCTTACAGGATAAGGGTGCTCCTCCTCCGTCGCCAGACTCCGACTAGCGACGCGATCTTTGATGTTGTTATGAGTAGTTAGCCATTTTCTGTTTTATGTGTGTAAAGCCTATTAGGGCTAGTGCTTTGCTTATGTTGCTGTTGCTTAACTGTCTTAATTTCCATGCCATTCTAGTCATGATGCTTGTAAGGATATATCCCTTGTATTGTGACAATTTTGATTAATTGAAATGCATGGAATGCCTTTGACTCTTTAGTGAATGATTGTGGTGTATTTGTGCAATTGAGACTGACAAGGTTGCACCGTATTTTGAATATAGGGAATGCCACCTAAGACTACGAGGAGCGCGGTTCGGCTTTCATTGTCAGAGCAGATGGATCAGGCTCCCTCTCAGTCTGGCACTCGTCCGGACCCTGCTGTGGGCCCGATTCCTGAGACGGTTCGGTCGTCTCAGCCTACTGTTGGTCCTACAGATGGACCACCGCCATTTACACCATCAGTTAGAGAGCCACAGCGCGCATCTACTTCCGCACCTCATCCGCCACAGCCTGCTCCACCTCCTGATAGATTCGAGCAGATGATGGCTATGATGCTACAACAGCAGCAGCTTCTGACCACCATAGTTGGGACTTTAGCCCAGGGTGGGGGTGCGACTGCATCTACTCCGCCTGCACCACCTGCGCATCCAGCTGAGGATGCCTATACTTACGCCCAGGATGAGGGCATAGCACACACTGCGCAGCCTGCTTTCCCTGCGGGGAATCCTGCCGACACACGGGGCCTTCTGGAGCGATTTCAGCGCTTGCGGCCTCCTACTTTCACGGGTTCTCACGGACCCGAGTAGGCTGAGTTCTGGCTCGACCGAGTGTCGAAGATTCTACGCATGTTACACTGTACCGAGGCTGAGCAGGTAGAGCTGGCTACCTTCCAGTTTGAGAGAGAGGCCAGTATGTGGTGGGATAGCATATTGCAGACTGTTGCCGCAGATTTCGTGTGGACATGGGCAGCATTCGAGTTCCGCTTCTATGAGAAGTATTATCCCCAGACCTACAGGCACGAGAGGGAGAATGAGTTTCTCCGTCTCAGGCAGGCAGCGATGACGGTTACCGAGTATGAGCATCGGTTCACAGAGTTGGGCAGGTATGTCCCGACGATTCTAGCTGATGAGCAGATGCGCATACGGCGCTTTTTGGAGGGCTTGCGACCGGATATTCGGTCGAAGATGTGCTGTGTCAGTTTCCCCTCCTATGCGGAGTTGGTTCACATGTCCATGCGGGCAGAGCAGGACGTGGATCGACTTGCGCGATCTCGAGGCCCGACTACTTCCAGGCCGCGACCGGAGTTACCAGATAGGCCCTTCGCAGGCAAGAGGCCTCGCATTGATCCTCCTACCAGGACCACGGCGCCAGTAGGACCGTTTCGGTGCCCTGATTTATCATGCACATACTGTGGGAGGACGGGCCACCTAGCGCAGAGTTGCTTTTCGAGGATGCGAGACAGTGGGTTCTCGCCGCCGCAGAAGATTGATCGTGTACGTCCGCAGGCGATATCAGCACCGCCTATACGGTCAGCTCCTGCGCATCCTTCTTTCCGACCTACGGTGTCGCAGATTCGACAGCCTCCACGGCCCTTGACACAGCGGCCGAACCGGCCACAGCAGGCTCGAGTTCATGCACTGACCGCTGAGGCAGCTACGACGCCGACTTTCCAGCATTCAGCCTTCGAGGTCACGGGCCATATCGGAGGTACTCCCGTTCTTGTCATGGTGGATACTGGTTCCACGATTTCTTTGATATCGCGTGCCGTAGTCAGACGTCTTGGGTTGCAGACTATCACCATGGATAGCGTGCGAGTCCTTGCAGCTCATGGAGATTATTCGGATGTCACCCAGATGTGTGAGGGTTGTTTAGTTGATCTGGGAGGCAGGACGATGACTCTTGATCTGGTCGTCGATCCCTCGCTCTTATATCTCGACGTCATTCTTGGCATGGACTGGTTGACTGCAGCGAGAGCCGAGATTGACTGCGAGGCTCGTGTGGTGACGGTGTACGAGCCTGAGGGCACGCCTTTCACATTTTCAGTGCGGGTAAATCTTCCTTTTCGCATTCTTAGCTACGCCACTCTATTGCGCGACGCTGGTGCCTAGGTACTTGAGCAGACGCCAGTTGTTTCTGAGTTCGGGGATCTGTTCAGGAAGATCCCTGGTTTGCCGCCCCGACGTGAGATCGATTTCACTATCGATCTGATTCCTGGTTCTACACCCGTCTCACTACCGACGTATCGCATGGCACCATGTGAGATGGAGGAGTTGAGGACGCAGATTGATGGCCTGCTAGAGCTTGGCTTTATACGGCCTAGCGTGTCTCCTTGGGGAGCACCGGTCTTGTTCGTGAAGAAGAAGGATGGTTCGCTGCGATTGTGTATTGATTATCGCAGGCTGAACCAGCTCACGGTGAAGAACAAGTACCCTTTGCCCAGGATCGATGACTTGTTTGATCAGTTGAGAGGAGCGCAGTACTTCTCGAAGATTGATCTTCAGTCAGGATATCATCAGCTGCGCGTCAGAGATGAGGACGTGCAGAAGACAGCATTCGGGACCAGTTTTGGTCATTACGAGTTCCTTGTGATGTCGTTCGGTCTCACGAACGCACCGGCCGTGTTCATGGATCTGATGAACCGGGTATTGCGGCCTTTCCTCTATCGATTCGTCGTTGTCTTCATCGACGACATTTTGGTATACTCTAGGAGTCGAGAGGAGCATGAGGAGCACTTGCGTTTGGTCCTTGATACGCTCAGACAGCATCAGTTGTTCGCACAGTATAAGAAGTGCGACTTCTGGAAGCAGGAGGTGAAGTTTCTGGGACACGTGGTGTCCAAGAATGGCATGGCAGTTGACCTGTCTAAGGTAGCTGCGGTGCAGGACTGGGAGCAGCCTGGTTCTGTCACTGAGGTGAGGAGTTTCTTGGGTCTCGCTGGCTACTATCGGCGCTTCATTCAGGATTTCTCGAAGATCGCGAGACCCTTATCTCAGTTGACACGGAAGGACGTGAAGTTCGCCTGGAATGATAAGGCGGAGTCAGCTTTTCAGGAGCTGAAGGACAGACTTACGTCCGCCCCTGTGCTAGTATTGCCAGAGCAAGGGGTTAAATACACTATATACACTGACGCGTCTAGCGTTGGTTTGGGTTGTGTCCTTATGCAGAGGGACAGGGTAATTTCGTATGCCTCGAGACAATTAAGGAAGCACGAGGAGAATTACCCTACACACGACCTGGAGTTGGCAGCCGTTATATTCGCACTGAGACTCTAGAGACATTACCTCTACGGAGAGGAGTTCGAGCTCTTTTGCGACCACAAGAGCCTTAAGTACATATTCACGCAGCGGGACTTGAATATGAGGCAGCGGCGATGGATGGAGACGCTGAAGGACTTCAAGTTTGAAGTCTCTTACCATCCTGGGAAGGCGAACCTTGTGGCTGATGCGTTGAGCCGCAAGAAGGCGATAGAGTTTGCGGCTCCTCTGATGGTTGTCGAGTGGGATATGGTGGAGTTTTTGCGAGACTTTGAGCAGAAACTCACCGTAGAGGAGCCATTTGAGTTCATCGCACACGTACAGGTGCGATCCCAGATCGATGACCGTGTCATCGAGGCGCAGAGGGACGACGCGCATCTTACTGAGCTTCGAGAGCAGGCCAGTGATGATGCTGACGCCGACTGGCGAGTTGGTATGGATGGGGGCTTACGTTACCGTGGCCGCCTATGCGTTCCTGATGTCCCTGACTTGAGACGAGAGATTCTCGAGGCTGCGCATTCTACTAGACTCGCGATGCATCCAGGCAGCACGAAGATGTATCGTGACGTGAAGAGGACGTATTGGTGGGAAGGTATGAAGACCCACATTGCTGAGTTCGTGTCCCGTTGTCTCACTTGTCAGCAGGTGAAGGCAGAGCATCGCCGACCACCTGGACTTTTGCAGCCTATGCCGATTGCAGAGTGGAAGTGGGATTTCATTTCCATGGACTTCATTTCTGGGTTGCCGAAGACGAGGAAGGGGCACGATTCCATTTGGGTGATCGTCGACCGATTGACGAAGTCGGCGCACTTCCTACCGATCAGAGTTACGAACTCTGCAGACGAGCTGGCTAGATTGTATATCCGAGAGATTGTGCGTCTGCATGGAGTTCCGTTGGAGATCGTGTCGGACAGAGACACGCGGTTCACTTCTATTTTCTGGACTCGCATTCAGGAGGCTATGGGTGTGAAGTTGAAGTTCAGTACTGCCTTCCACCCACAGACGGACGGACAGACGGAGCGAGTGAACCAGATCCTGGAGGACATGTTGCGAGCTTGCGCATTGGACTTCAAGGACAGTTGGGATGACTGTCTTGCATATGCGGAGTTTGCGTACAACAATAGCTTCCAGGCGAGTATCGGCATGGCACCTTATGAGGCGCTATATGGGCGACCTTGTCGCGCACCGCATTGCTGGTTAGAGGTCGGTGAGTGTAGCTTGATTGGCCCAGAGTTGGTGCAGGCGACGTCAGAGAAGATCGATATTATTCGACGTCGGCTCCTTACAGCGCAGAGTAGACAGAAGAGCTACGCCGATACGAGGCAGAGGCCACTAGAGTTCACAGTTGGGGATCATGTGTTTTTGCAAGTTTCCCCTATGAAGGGAGTCCTTCGGTTCGGGAAGAAGGGGAAGCTGGCACCGCGATTCATTGGTCCATTTCAGATCCTCGATCGTGTGGGAGCAGTGGCTTACCGATTGGCTTTACCCACGCCCCTCGCGAGCGTCCACAACGTATTTCATGTTTCTATGCTGAAGAAGTACGTTGCTGATCCTTCTCATATCATCAGATGGGAGCAGGTGCAGTTAGGAGAGGATGTTACTTATATCCTGCGACCGACACGCATCTTAGACCGGAAGGAGCAGGTACTGCGTAGCAAGGTGATTCCCCTTGTGAAGGTACTATGGACGCATCATACTGAGGAGGAGGCTACTTGGGAGACAGAAGCCGAGATCAGAAAGAACTACCCACAGCTTCTCGAGGAGTACGAAAAGGTACAAAATTTCGAGGACGAAATTATTTGTTAAGAGGGGTAGATTGTAACGCCCGTGAAAAATCCATACTTGGGCTCGAGTACCAACTCGACCCGAAATTGCGTAGAATTCATTCCTTTAGAAAATATGACTAGGTTAGCTAGTGCAACGTTAGAATAGCTGGGAAATGGTCCCTGATCACTTTAAATACATTCTACAAGGCCCGAAGCGAGTGGAACCAAGGGTGCTATAATGCTCTAAAGCCTCGGATCAAACTCTAAACCGGTTTGTTCTCTGGACCACTTTGAATCTTTGTAGTGGATCTAGACCGCACGTCGAAAGTCCGATACCTCCTATCTTAGACCGTTAGAACCGTCTAGCTGGACTTGACACTCATTCCAAAAATCATGTCAAACCGATAATCACAGGCTATTTCATTGAGCCCGGACCGAAGAGAGTGAGAATAGGGTTAGAATTGGAATTTGAAATTCAAATCTGGCACACAATTTGACGCATTAGTATTGAGCGTTCTGACCGTCAGAATACAGCCAAATTACACCCTTGGATCAGGAAAAATATCTATTATATATCACGAGACTTATAGGCCTGATCTTGGTGCGGTGACCGTTAAACTGAAACTGGGCCGCCACGTGCGATCTGGGAACCCAACCGGTCTGAAAACTGGATGTGTGCTAGATCCAGTATGCATGAGCTTAAGTCCGACCGCATTTGGCCTGGGGACCTCCAGAAATGCCCTTTTGGACCGAAACGGCCCCGATTTAGTTAGGCACCAAGTAAACATTGTTCCCAAGCCTATTTTGGGCATGTTTTAGGCTATAAAAGGGGTTGAAACCCTCACTCCTCTCTTCCATCCGAATTTGAGAGAAGCCCTAGCTTGGGAGAGAGAAAAAGGTGGGAGATTGTGAGAGTGTGGGAGAGTTCTTCCTGCCACTTGTACTACGCATTGCACGTGCTTAAGCAACACACCTCCACCGCTTTCCCGGCGATTCCACCGCGATCCTAGGTAAGTAAAAACCCTAAATAGTTGTTGATTTGAGTTTCCCTTGTTTCCATAGCGATGTAGCTTATGGATCTTATGTATTAGGCTCCTTACTCGCCGTAGACGAAGCATATACGCTCCGCTTCAATTCCCGAGTCTACAAGACACTAGGTGAGGATTTTAGACGCTTTGATTGACGGTTCCCAACGCTTTCAATGTCGTTTAATAGTAGATTCTTGACGGCATCGCCGTTTGACATGTACAAAATGCTCTCCGTTTCCCGTTTCGTAAGCTAACGAAGAATATGAGATTTAGGGCATTTTAGTCATTTGTAGGAAGTACTGTTTACATTCATATTTTGCTGATGTGATTGACATGGTTTGTTGTCGCATTAGGAAGTTAGGAATGCGTGCATAATTAGTTTGGCGAAGAGATTCGCCTAGTTGCGCACTTTGGGTCGACATACTATATGTAGACTTAAGTGTGTAGTGTATGTGTTTGTATAAATGCTTGTATTAGTATGTATTGAATTAAATGATGTTATTTGATAGTTTGTGATTGATTTTTCAATTATTATGCTGACCTAAATGATTTTCTACATGTTGACAAAATGCATGATTTCATTACATGCATGGAAAGTATGCCTTGAAGATTTGCTTAAGTTGAATGTTATAACATGTGCTAACATGCTCACATGATGTATTTCAATTCCAATACCTTTTTATAGTGTTAATGTAATTCCATAGATGTGTGGGACTTGACTTAGTCCAGGCAGTCGGTAACCGAGCGAATTCGTGGCTGACTGGTCATAGCCACGAACGACGCGTCGATGAATGTGATTCGTGTTGAGAGTTGGCGGCAGTGGTTAGGCCACGCGAAGTGTTTTACGCACTTCATGTCGTTCAATTCGAGATGCGATCGTGCTAGTCGAGCCCGTCAAGTAACCCGACTGGCCGATGTTTGTTCACCTTGTATGTATCATAACTGCTTGAACCTAGGGTACTGAACTTACCATTGTAAACCCTATTAACCGTGGTACCTTGATCCACGAAGACTCATGAGCCGGGCATGGTGGTATGGGACACCGTGGTCGAGCTGTCGGCCTACGCTGGGGCCACAAACCTCCCCGTAGTGACCAATGAGCACCTTGACTCGTGAGCAGATTATGGTGGTATGGGACACTATATTCTAGCTGTCGGCCTACACTGATCAGGCGACGAGCCCTTTGTAGTGACCGCGAGCGTATTCTGAGTTCACGGGAGGCGACGACCCTTCCGTGCAGTAGAGTACAGTAGGCCTGTATTGATAAGGTGATGGGGGAGCGGTGCAATGAGTGCGAGCAACAGCCCTGGCAGCCCTTGCAGTGACCTACGAAATGTACATCGTATGAGATTACTAGGAGTGACGACCCTAGACAGGATCCGTGTTGGGATTGATACAAGGGAAGTACCTTAGTTTCCCAATCCTGCTGTTTGGAATGGACTAATAACAACTTGGTAATCATATCACCATAGCATTGCATGTGCCTGGAAGATGTGGAGCACTCTAGGGAGTGGGGCATGCTGCGGTCGTAAGATGTTGCCGCATGAGGGTGATCGTCGGTGAGGGCATACATCACGTCATATCATCTTGCATTAACAACAGTATTAGGATTGTCTGATTTACTGCTTTACTATTATCGCGTGATTGAATTGTGAACATGCTAATCTTTGCTCTATGATTCCACTGAGTTGATCACTCATTCGCACGTTACGGGATGGTGTTTGCAACACCCACCAGACCCTGTTGTAGTTGCAGGTGAGGACGAGATCCAGGAGGTGGAGCCGGAGATTGACGAGGACCAGGATGAGTTCTCGTATATGCAGTATCACGACGGCTTCCCGTAGGCGACCTGGATCGAGGGGACATCAGTGGGACTTTTCTTTTTGAACATTATTCTTTTGTTATGTATATGTACATGAGACTCAGTGATGTAGTCATACTTTGGAGACAGATGAGATTACTTTGTTTTTTTATACAGTGATATATACATTGTTTAGTCTTCCGCTTGCTTTTATCACTGGATCTGAAGTATGAATTACAGTTTTGGTATACTTTTACTCATGTGAATGCTTTAAATCAGACAACATTGAATCATAACCATTTTTGTTGCATAAGTGACGGTCTGGAACTCGGGAGTTGAGTTTATACACGACCCCCCGATTTTCAGGGTATTACAAGTTGGTATCAGAGCATGAATGAGAGTATACTGGGCCTGGGTTATGGTCTTGCGACGTACGCTGTCGCTTCCTTTGACTTAGGTGGGTGCGAGAAGAGTCTAGAAACACTTCTAGGATCGCAGATTCGCCGATAGGCGAAGTCAATTAGGATCGATCTCAAGAACGAATCTGTAACGTATCTCGGGTCGCGTAATGCAACCCGAATCACTTCTAAGTTGTAGGAAGTCGGGTTGAGACGTCCTATGAGCGGTTTTAAGCCGCAAAAGTGAATCCATGGGCCGTGGAATGACCACGACTCCAGTAATCAATCGCCAGGGCTTAAAAACCCCGTTTTGCCAAAAATTCTCAAAATTCCTTCTCTAAACACTTCAACCTTCAGTTCTTTCTTATCCATTTCATGTTAGGCATCAAACATAATATAAAAATAACACAAATTAGTACATTCACTAAATTTTACAGTGAATAGTAAAATTTCATGAAAAATGGCCATAAGGCCATTCTAACTTCACTTTATTTAGCAACTACAGAGCTAGAAAGATGTACTGGCTCCTTCTACCCCAAATTCATATGCTGCATCATATGGTTTGGTATTCGGGATTGCGATGTGGACCCGGAAAGCTCTGAACACATGTTTGGGCTCATAGAGACCAAAATACTATGAACCAAGGGGTGGGACCTGACTTTTTGGGACCCTGGGACCATAGGGGACCAGACCCATGAGGTCCCACCAGTCAACTTGCGAGTTGACCGGCGATGTCATCGCCGGCCGGGCGATGCATCGCCGGCCGGCGAGCTCCGGTGGTGCTGTCCTTCGGGCGCAGTCCCTTAAACAGGGTCCACATCACCCCTATGCACCTCCCACCCCACAAAAACCCCCAAAACCCACCTCTCCTTCACAAACAGCCCCCTTGCATACCCTAGATTCGATTTTCAGCAACCAATCCCAAACCCCGGCGTCCCAAACCACCTCTACAACCTTCCTTGGCCAAAACCGACCACCACCCATCAGTTATTGGGTGTTGGCAGCCCCCTTCCTTGAAGATTTCCCCATTTGGAGCTCTAAAATCCCTCAAATATAGCTGAAATCGTGAGCTGCTCCATCCCATCTTTTTGTTCGTATTTTTCCCTGAAAGTACAGCCTTGGGAAGCTTGAAGCATCCCTCTACGACGCCTAGATTTTCTTTTTTCATATTGGGCAGCCATTTCTCCGCATTTTCGGCGTTTTCCATGGCTTTTGTGGAAGCCATTTTGGGCCTTTTGTCGCTCTCATCCATCATATCTTTGATGGGTAAGAGGAAAACTGCGACAGACGAGGCTGGGCCGAGCCGCCCTGCTCGATCGAGAAGACCGCAGGGTGGTGCCGCAAGTTCAAGCGCCGTCGCAGGTCCAGCTGCAGTCCTGGAGTGCCGTACAAAGCGGGATTTGGATCCCCATGCACATCTTGGACGAACCATCCTATCAGAGATGCCTCATGGTGAATACACTGATCGTAGAGTGTTATTTGAGGCGGACGTAGATGGGCGATTGTTCGGCGAATATCTGTTGTTCGAACGCATTGAAGCTGCGCACTGGGGACCGATCTTTGAAGCTCGCGCTCGTGCTAATGTGAGCACTGTTCGTGCCTTCTATGCTAGCATCCAGAATCCTACCTTGGATCCTTTGCAGTTCAAAATCCCTTTTGGTAGAGATCGGATGGCTACGATCGACGTCCGGTTGATTGCGCGACTTCTCAATGTGCCTCTAGGTGATGTGCATCCAAGTGAGAAGAGTTTGAGGACTAGACGTGAACGAGATCGCCGCACCAGGTTTCTGTGCGGTAAGTTGGTTCCATGGCAGCCTAATAATAGCCTCAAGGCGACGTACATGTCTGAGGATTTGCGTCTGCTGCATCATATCTGCACGTTCAATGTTTATCCTAGGTCGACGAACCGCATTGAATGTACACGTCTTATGGTCGATTTCTTATTTCTGGTGGCCCAGGGAGAGAACGTATGTATGGCCACTTTCATCTTACGGCAGATAGTTCTTATAGCCAGGTCGAGGAGAACATCCGAATCCCTTCCCTTTGGCCGACTCATTTGCAAGATTGCGCTTGAGTTTGCCTATAGACTTGGACCCGAATTGCCGGTATCGATTCACACCATCGATGAGTCGACAATGGTTAAGATGAAGATTGGGTCGCAATATCGTGAAAACCAACTTGAAAGGGATAGTGGGGACGACTTTGATGAAGAGGAAGATCAAAGCGAAGAAGAACCTAGTGCAGAGGTTCAGGAAGAGACTCAGGAAGAAGCAGAAGAGGAGGCTCAGGATACTGATGAGAGCCCTCCTTCTTCTGCGCAGGCTACTATCGACGATCGCATTGCTCGGATGGAGGAGAGCCAGACCGCTTTGCGAAGGGAAGTCCAAGAACTTCGATCAGAGGTCGCTGATGCCAAGGCCGTTACGAAGAAGAAGTTTGGCAAGGTGACTCGCACCTTGAAGGCAATCCTGTGTTGCTTACAGGATAAGGGTGCTCCTCCTCCGTCGCCAGACTCCGACTAGCGACGCGATCTTTGATGTTGTTATGAGTAGTTAGCCATTTTCTGTTTTATGTGTGTAAAGCCTATTAGGGCTAGTGCTTTGCTTATGTTGCTGTTGCTTAACTGTCTTAATTTCCATGCCATTCTAGTCATGATGCTTGTAAGGATATATCCCTTGTATTGTGACAATTTTGATTAATTGAAATGCATGGAATGCCTTTGACTCTTTAGTGAATGATTGTGGTGTATTTGTGCAATTGAGACTGACAAGGTTGCACCGTATTTTGAATATAGGGAATGCCACCTAAGACTACGAGGAGCGCGGTTCGGCTTTCATTGTCAGAGCAGATGGATCAGGCTCCCTCTCAGTCTGGCACTCGTCCGGACCCTGCTGTGGGCCCGATTCCTGAGACGGTTCGGTCGTCTCAGCCTACTGTTGGTCCTACAGATGGACCACCGCCATTTACACCATCAGTTAGAGAGCCACAGCGCGCATCTACTTCCGCACCTCATCCGCCACAGCCTGCTCCACCTCCTGATAGATTCGAGCAGATGATGGCTATGATGCTACAACAGCAGCAGCTTCTGACCACCATAGTTGGGACTTTAGCCCAGGGTGGGGGTGCGACTGCATCTACTCCGCCTGCACCACCTGCGCATCCAGCTGAGGATGCCTATACTTACGCCCAGGATGAGGGCATAGCACACACTGCGCAGCCTGCTTTCCCTGCGGGGAATCCTGCCGACACACGGGGCCTTCTGGAGCGATTTCAGCGCTTGCGGCCTCCTACTTTCACGGGTTCTCACGGACCCGAGTAGGCTGAGTTCTGGCTCGACCGAGTGTCGAAGATTCTACGCATGTTACACTGTACCGAGGCTGAGCAGGTAGAGCTGGCTACCTTCCAGTTTGAGAGAGAGGCCAGTATGTGGTGGGATAGCATATTGCAGACTGTTGCCGCAGATTTCGTGTGGACATGGGCAGCATTCGAGTTCCGCTTCTATGAGAAGTATTATCCCCAGACCTACAGGCACGAGAGGGAGAATGAGTTTCTCCGTCTCAGGCAGGCAGCGATGACGGTTACCGAGTATGAGCATCGGTTCACAGAGTTGGGCAGGTATGTCCCGACGATTCTAGCTGATGAGCAGATGCGCATACGGCGCTTTTTGGAGGGCTTGCGACCGGATATTCGGTCGAAGATGTGCTGTGTCAGTTTCCCCTCCTATGCGGAGTTGGTTCACATGTCCATGCGGGCAGAGCAGGACGTGGATCGACTTGCGCGATCTCGAGGCCCGACTACTTCCAGGCCGCGACCGGAGTTACCAGATAGGCCCTTCGCAGGCAAGAGGCCTCGCATTGATCCTCCTACCAGGACCACGGCGCCAGTAGGACCGTTTCGGTGCCCTGATTTATCATGCACATACTGTGGGAGGACGGGCCACCTAGCGCAGAGTTGCTTTTCGAGGATGCGAGACAGTGGGTTCTCGCCGCCGCAGAAGATTGATCGTGTACGTCCGCAGGCGATATCAGCACCGCCTATACGGTCAGCTCCTGCGCATCCTTCTTTCCGACCTACGGTGTCGCAGATTCGACAGCCTCCACGGCCCTTGACACAGCGGCCGAACCGGCCACAGCAGGCTCGAGTTCATGCACTGACCGCTGAGGCAGCTACGACGCCGACTTTCCAGCATTCAGCCTTCGAGGTCACGGGCCATATCGGAGGTACTCCCGTTCTTGTCATGGTGGATACTGGTTCCACGATTTCTTTGATATCGCGTGCCGTAGTCAGACGTCTTGGGTTGCAGACTATCACCATGGATAGCGTGCGAGTCCTTGCAGCTCATGGAGATTATTCGGATGTCACCCAGATGTGTGAGGGTTGTTTAGTTGATCTGGGAGGCAGGACGATGACTCTTGATCTGGTCGTCGATCCCTCGCTCTTATATCTCGACGTCATTCTTGGCATGGACTGGTTGACTGCAGCGAGAGCCGAGATTGACTGCGAGGCTCGTGTGGTGACGGTGTACGAGCCTGAGGGCACGCCTTTCACATTTTCAGTGCGGGTAAATCTTCCTTTTCGCATTCTTAGCTACGCCACTCTATTGCGCGACGCTGGTGCCTAGGTACTTGAGCAGACGCCAGTTGTTTCTGAGTTCGGGGATCTGTTCAGGAAGATCCCTGGTTTGCCGCCCCGACGTGAGATCGATTTCACTATCGATCTGATTCCTGGTTCTACACCCGTCTCACTACCGACGTATCGCATGGCACCATGTGAGATGGAGGAGTTGAGGACGCAGATTGATGGCCTGCTAGAGCTTGGCTTTATACGGCCTAGCGTGTCTCCTTGGGGAGCACCGGTCTTGTTCGTGAAGAAGAAGGATGGTTCGCTGCGATTGTGTATTGATTATCGCAGGCTGAACCAGCTCACGGTGAAGAACAAGTACCCTTTGCCCAGGATCGATGACTTGTTTGATCAGTTGAGAGGAGCGCAGTACTTCTCGAAGATTGATCTTCAGTCAGGATATCATCAGCTGCGCGTCAGAGATGAGGACGTGCAGAAGACAGCATTCGGGACCAGTTTTGGTCATTACGAGTTCCTTGTGATGTCGTTCGGTCTCACGAACGCACCGGCCGTGTTCATGGATCTGATGAACCGGGTATTGCGGCCTTTCCTCTATCGATTCGTCGTTGTCTTCATCGACGACATTTTGGTATACTCTAGGAGTCGAGAGGAGCATGAGGAGCACTTGCGTTTGGTCCTTGATACGCTCAGACAGCATCAGTTGTTCGCACAGTATAAGAAGTGCGACTTCTGGAAGCAGGAGGTGAAGTTTCTGGGACACGTGGTGTCCAAGAATGGCATGGCAGTTGACCTGTCTAAGGTAGCTGCGGTGCAGGACTGGGAGCAGCCTGGTTCTGTCACTGAGGTGAGGAGTTTCTTGGGTCTCGCTGGCTACTATCGGCGCTTCATTCAGGATTTCTCGAAGATCGCGAGACCCTTATCTCAGTTGACACGGAAGGACGTGAAGTTCGCCTGGAATGATAAGGCGGAGTCAGCTTTTCAGGAGCTGAAGGACAGACTTACGTCCGCCCCTGTGCTAGTATTGCCAGAGCAAGGGGTTAAATACACTATATACACTGACGCGTCTAGCGTTGGTTTGGGTTGTGTCCTTATGCAGAGGGACAGGGTAATTTCGTATGCCTCGAGACAATTAAGGAAGCACGAGGAGAATTACCCTACACACGACTGGAGTTGGCAGCCGTTATATTCGCACTGAGACTCTAGAGACATTACCTCTACGGAGAGGAGTTCGAGCTCTTTTGCGACCACAAGAGCCTTAAGTACATATTCACGCAGCGGGACTTGAATATGAGGCTGCGGCGATGGATGGAGACGCTGAAGGACTTCAAGTTTGAAGTCTCTTACCATCCTGGGAAGGCGAACCTTGTGGCTGATGCGTTGAGCCGCAAGAAGGCGATAGAGTTTGCGGCTCCTCTGATGGTTGTCGAGTGGGATATGGTGGAGTTTTTGCGAGACTTTGAGCAGAAACTCACCGTAGAGGAGCCATTTGAGTTCATCGCACACGTACAGGTGCGATCCCAGATCGATGACCGTGTCATCGAGGCGCAGAGGGACGGACGCGCATCTTACTGAGCTTCGAGAGCAGGCCAGTGATAGATGCTGACGCCGACTGGCGAGTTGGTATGGATGGGGGCTTACGTTACCGTGGCCGCCTATGCGTTCCTGATGTCCCTGACTTGAGCGAGAGATTCTCGAGGCTGCGCATTCTACTAGACTCGCGATGCATCCAGGCAGCACGAAGATGTATCGTGACGTGAAGAGGACGTATTGGTGGGAAGGTATGAAGACCCACATTGCTGAGTTCGTGTCCCGTTGTCTCACTTGTCAGCAGGTGAAGGCAGAGCATCGCCGACCACCTGGACTTTTGCAGCCTATGCCGATTGCAGAGTGGAAGTGGGATTTCATTTCCATGGACTTCATTTCTGGGTTGCCGAAGACGAGGAAGGGGCACGATTCCATTTGGGTGATCGTCGACCGATTGACGAAGTCGGCGCACTTCCTACCGATCAGAGTTACGAACTCTGCAGACGAGCTGGCTAGATTGTATATCCGAGAGATTGTGCGTCTGCATGGAGTTCCGTTGGAGATCGTGTCGGACAGAGACACGCGGTTCACTTCTATTTTCTGGACTCGCATTCAGGAGGCTATGGGTGTGAAGTTGAAGTTCAGTACTGCCTTCCACCCACAGACGGACGGACAGACGGAGCGAGTGAACCAGATCCTGGAGGACATGTTGCGAGCTTGCGCATTGGACTTCAAGGACAGTTGGGATGACTGTCTTGCATATGCGGAGTTTGCGTACAACAATAGCTTCCAGGCGAGTATCGGCATGGCACCTTATGAGGCGCTATATGGGCGACCTTGTC